>BMAO01011769.1:0-20260 GCA_019973975.1 Trichonephila clavata
AAAACATAGCGAAATGTTGGTGATAGAGCCAATTTGGCATCATTTTTGGCAACCACGTTTGCAACTTGGCAATTGATTGAGTGGTGCAGAAGCTGCTTTGCTGTAGCACACCTGGTGGGGCACTGCAACAAAGAGGATAGCACAAAAACCTTCCACAAAATAATACATATACATGCCAATCTTATAGTATCAGTTGAAAGTGTTGGAGTGAAGTGAGGTCATATATACAAACATCCAATTTTATGTGTATATAGATTAACATTAAAGGAGAACCTATCACAACCAAATTGCTCTGTGCTTGGCACCATGTTCGCAACTTGGTATTATTTGACCGGTGCAGAATTTGATATGCTGTAAGTGCCACTTGTGGGGAGCTGCAACAAAGAGGATAGCATAGAAACTTTCTCCACAAAAAAATACATATACATGCCAATTTTCATAGTGATCGGTTGAACGGTGTTGGAGTGAAACGATTTCGTATATATACAAACATCCAATTTTATATATATAATCAAAAATTTTCCATCCTATAAAGAATTTTGCGTTCTTTTATTCTGATAAAAAAAGCATGTGTGTGTTTAATTTTACGAACATTTCAAGCTTTGCAAAATATTTAATAAATGTGGAAAAAAATGGAGATATTTTCTGACCTCTGAAACAGCATTGAATGTTTTAAAACAATTGGTGAGATACTTATATTCATACTAATTTTAAAAAATTTTTAAGTAGATGAAACAATGTCCCAACAAGCATTTAAAAGTATTATTTTATATCTTATTATAAATCAGTAATTAGATTTGAAATATGACTTACACATATGTATACCATTGCCGACTACTAGGCAACATATTAGTATGAAAATAAATATAATTTAAAGTTTTTGGAGGAAAGGTTAATTTTTCTACTTAGAGAGCATTCATACTTTAAAGCAGACTGAAGAAAAGTGAAAATTAATGACACTTAATTCAAATATTCATTAAAAATATATTTGATTATATTCGATTTGATTTTGATTTATGCTGCATTTTGAACGACGACAATTGGTGATGGACCTCGTAATTTTGAAAAATGTCAAGTATCAAGGAAGATACCTGAGTTGGCGCTCTACAATTTCCACAACTTGCCAAAGGAGGAAAAAATTTTCAAAGTTAAATATAATATCCTACACTATCCGAAATTCAACCCAATTTTGTTAGAATTACTAAAGAAAAAATTCAAATTTTCCCAATCTCATTTTTTTAAAAAGTGCTAATAAATTTTAGCAAATATTTGTATCAGATAAGCCCTTGTGTGTGCCCAAATGCATTATCATCCATATTTTATTAAAACTGTTTAAAATCCCTTAAGCTTGCCACTACTTGCGATAACTTTTTTTAAAAAAATGAAGGTATTAAGACTTTTTTTTTTGTGTGTTCTTAGACTTGTTTATTTCATTTGAGGAAAAATATGCTAAAATTAAGAATAGAAAAATAAATTATTATTACTAAAATGGGAAAAAATGGGCAAAAATTGACAAAAAAATAACATACACGTGGCCCAGTCTGTACCAAAAGTTTATGAACAAATTTTCAATTTTCAATTCTGATGTGTTGCTATATGTTATTCAGTTTTGAAATGACTTTCAGGATAAGAGATATTTAATTTTTTTTAAAAAAACTAGAGCACTTTTCTTTGTTATTATATGAAATTGCTTAAAAAAATTGTGTTTACATTAACATAAGGCACAGTAAATTTTGTAATAAAACAGTGATTGATAAATCTGAAGGTTAAAAACTTCTACAATTATACAGAACATACGCAAAAAAAAATCAGTTAATTATTTTCTTAAATTTTTTAGCAATCACTGACCCCGTTTGAGCATTTTCAAAGATACACATTCGAGTAAAACACGTTTTAAAGTAATGGCATCTGTTTTCACTAAAACACTTGTAGTTTTCGTTCCATTGAACGGAAAATAATAAACTTGGTATTTTATTAAAGCTAATAAGATGGTCTATAAAATACAATTGTAGAAAATTAGCCAATTTTTGCTAAGTTCCTAATTTTAGGATAGTCGGATACCTTAAGCCAAGATCGAGTTTGTTCAATTATTCACCTCCGAAACGAAATATCTTGAACTATCTTATAAATTCCAAAATATTTTAGACAAAGAAATTTGGAGAAATAATGACGACATGCAACATCAAAGCCATATTACAGTTATAATAAACTTTCACAGAATCCGTTTAAAATTAATTGTTTAGTTTTAACATATGTGCAGAATTTAAAGATATTTATTCAGAAAAATTGACCGTGCACATACTAACGATGGTTTGTCTGTAAATTTCCGTTAGGAAATAGATAATTGAAATTTTCAGTGTGCAAGTCCAATAATGACTGTGCCACCAGTTTTCCTATCCATTCACCGTGTATCACCCCATGTTTAAGCAACATTACCCCTCTTGGTCGCGCAATCATGCAGTCACCCAATCTTCCTGGAAGGAATTCTCCAGCCGATAGTCCGGGAATTCCCAGGACTACGTAAACAAAGCTTCTCCCCTGCACCCATTCATGTTTATGCAGATGGTAATTAAAGAGGCTCTCTCATTAGATGGCAACAGGAAAGCGAATCGGCATCGTCTACTTTTCCATTCGTTTTAAAGTACGCTGAAACTTCACTGCCTAATGAGTTTTCGAGAACGCAAAAGGTGATTTTCGAAGAGTTTCAGCAAGGACTTGGGGAAATATTGTATCGATATTTATGCCATCGATTCTCTTTCTGTCTTACCGATTCTGACAGACTGATATCGGAATACGAGGTGAAGTTATAGAATTCAAAGTTATGTTTAGTTTTTTTTTAATTGCTACAAGTATTCACTTTGTTTTGAGAGCGAGATCTTTCCAGTACTCAAATAGAAAACGTAATGTGTTTTTTGAAATGAATCCCAATTAGTATTTCAGAAACTGAATATTATTACGTTGTGACGGTTCTCTATCCTCGCTCTTTCAACTAACAGTCCTCTTGGAGAATTTGTGGTCTTTAAAAATTATTTTATTACAGAACTCCTTCTCAGAGAAGAAAACG
This sequence comes from Trichonephila clavata, assembly GCA_019973975.1. Lineage (NCBI taxonomy): Eukaryota > Metazoa > Arthropoda > Arachnida > Araneae > Nephilidae > Trichonephila > Trichonephila clavata. The sequence continues at coordinate 3,065 of BMAO01011769.1, forward strand.
TGAATATGTAAATTAAGACTGCAAAAAAGTCTAGGCTTTCAGGTTAGAAAGAAAGAGATAGAATAGATTGGCTAGCGGAGCAGTGATTAATCAAATTGAATGTGAACCGCGGATATTTAATATTTAATAATTGAAATACTTAAGGTTACGAACTGTCACTGAAGACTAAATCTAGATTAAATAGCTAAGAAGTCAGGGCTATTAAATTAAGTAAGTTTTTTTAAAATCAAGTCTTCTCATATCTCACGTACCTCGTTAATTGTCCTCATTTTTATCAACTGGGTGCATCTCTTAGAATTGCTCGATTGAATTTGAGTTGAAGTTCATATTGTGATTAAATTAGATTGTTTTCGAAATATTTGGCGCTAGTTTCCTTCCAACTCTCCGGCATCTTTAGGCGTTTAGGTAAGATCCTTATAACGTATATCGCTAATGGAAGTAATATGGCATCATATTATAAACTGTTGTCCAAAAGTTAAGCATAATTGATGATTATGTGAATAAAGAAGGAACTGTAATTCAGAACGGCGGGGAACGCGTGATATGCGAGTGTAAAATGGTTATAAAATAAGGAAGCAAATCAAAAGAATGATAATAATTAATTTTATTATCCAAAGTAGCAGTTTGAAAGAAAACTGAGCATAGCAAGGATTCACACTTTAAAGAAAAAATGAAAGAAAACATTAAATAAAATACTGATACTGCAGTTTAATAAGGCGTGTGATTTGATTGACAGCCAGGCACGCTGCACAGCGATTTACCATACTTGCTATGAGATGATGAATGAGTTGTGGGCTCAAACGGTTCCAAGCTTCTTGGAGAGCTCTCTTCAGTTCTGTAACGGAGCTTGGTGAGTGCGAAAGGGCTGCAATTTGTCGCCCGAGCATATCTCATACATTCTCGATAGGAATTAAATCAGGGGAGTTCGCAGGTCACGGCATGCGCTGGATGTTTTCCTTTTCAAGGAAATCATAAATCAGCACCGCTCGGTGACATGGCGCATTATCATCCATGAATATGAAGTCAGGACCGACAGCACTTCGAAACAAGCTAGCATAAGGCTCAAGAACTTCGTCTCTGTATCTTTGAACAGTCACAGACCCCTTGTCAAAGAAATGGAGGTCTGTGCGGCCGTCCATCATGATGCCTGCCCATACTATTACTCCCCTTGATGGAAAATTATGTCTTTCCGTTATGTTCCTTCGTTCAAAACGTGTTTCACGTTCTCTCCATATCATTACCCGCCGAGAATCACTACTCAGACTAAACCGGGACTCGTCACTGAACATCACATTGCCCCACTCTCCCACACTCCAATGTTGATACTTCAAACTCCAGTTCAAATGAGCGCATTTATGCGCAGACGTGAGGGGAATGCAAACTGCTGGTCTTCTGGCATACAGGCCAGCATGATATAGTCTGCTGTAAACAATTTGTCTCGAAATTCGTATTCCTGTGGCGACAGTAAACGCCGAACCCAGTGCTCTGACAGTACTGCCCCTCTGACATCACGCACTTATTACCAGATATCGGTCTTGGCGAGGGTTGTGACTCTTGGTCAACCTGATACTGGTTGTCGGGTAACATCTCCGTTCTTTGAAACTCTGCCACAGTCTTGAGATCACAGACTGGTCCACATTCAGAATCGAGACACTTCGGTTGTGATCGTGAGGATTCCAGCATTCCAACGATTCTTCCTTTCGTAAACATGTCCAATTGGCGTCTTTGTGCCATCATTCACCTTGTCTGATGGTTAACAACGTTCCTTTGCACAGCAGTTGCACGAAACTTGTCTGAACTGCCTATGCTGCGTGAATCGTTTCTCCGTGTTCCGACATGCGCTGGTGTTTCGCGCAGGACGTAGTCGACTGAAAAGTTTTGCATAAACCCAATGTTTCTTCTTCACCCACTTAACTTCCGAAAGAAATTTGGAATAATTTTACGAATATTTACTCCATATTTTTTGCATTTTACGATTTACGCTTAACTTTTGGACACCAGTGTATATTTCAAATGAAGTTTCATCTTGATCAAACTTTTTCTTTATTTGTAATATCGGGGTCCAATATATGAAAATTTTTTCCACTTATTTTGTAAAGGGTCTATTCGCGTACCTCCTACTAATCCTCTTGGGGAAACACTTTATTTTAATATTATTGTATTGAAAACTTTCTTCCGAAGAAGAAGATCTGATTTATGTAAATCAAAGCTTATATTTAAACATTAACTTTTAGATTCGAGGAGAGAGAGGAGTTAGAAGCTAAATGATAGCACAGTGTGTGATTAACGTATAAAAATAGAAATTCTAGGCGCGAGTGTTCCGTAGATTATTTGATTAATATTTAAAATTTACGATTTGTCAATTAGATATTTAAATTGGATTAGCGTCGGCTTGAAGTAGATCAATTTAGAAGTATCTTAGATTATTTGGAATGTGTATAGCTCAGATATTCCTAAAATAAGTGATTAAATATTACTTATATCATCTTCCCCGCTTTTGTTCTCCTATTTATTTAAAGGTGCAGGTTTGTTAGATTTTTGAGGCTTGCAAATAAATTGATTTTGTTTTGATTATGGCTAATCTTCCTTCTAACTCTCGTACACTGATGTATGGGACATCTCCTCCATCACAATTTTTTGGATATTCTATAATAAACAACTAGATAAAAAAATATTGATTATTAGAATTCACACTCTTTATATACTCATCAACTAAAAATACTATTAGCGAATTATAATGGACCAGTTTATTGGAAATTTTAAAGTATTGTCTAATAAATATTTGTCAATCATTTATTTGATCTTGACTCGAAAGGGTTCTTTTTCAACAATGCAGAGGAAAAAATACTGTGTCATTTACACCCTGTATCTTGAGGTATGTTTTCTCTGTTCCAAACAATGTAAGTATTGGAAAATATAATAGTTTCCATAGTATTTCCTTATCAATATCGGCATAAAAATTGCTTTCCGTCAATTTGCTATTCTTCATAAATTTTCAAAAACGAAATTTCAACAAAACGTTCATATAATAAACTTCAGGTAACTCAAAGAAGGAAACAAACGGCCAAATCTTTTTTAAGTATCCACTGCCAGCTGTGGAGTGGATAAGATAAAGGAATTTCCTGTCCTATCAAATTCACGCAGTAATACAGTCATAATTAATCTACGCGTGTAAAGTCTAATGAATGTTGCATCCTTCGCTGTCCAAATTTGCAGCAAACAAAAAAGTGTTTTTCTGTTAGAGGCAAAAAAAAGGATGTCGTTTGAAAAAAAAACAGTTTTTTCTTATAGGATTAATAATTTTTTTATCTATTACGCCCTGTAACCCTCTGTGGCGTCGTGGACTCGTAGCGTGTTTCGACGCTAAGCTAAACATTAAAAATAATTTTTATTGTTATCTAAAAAACAATTTTACTAATTTCCAACATTCAGAAGTTCACTTTGAAGGAAAAAAATGAAGAAAGTCACGTTCATGTGTTATTCTTAATTGTCCAGCCGGTTCACTCTGTATCCACTCCTCGATTCTCCTCCGGGCATCAGATCTTCAGGATACGGAGAACAAAAAGAAAACCGAATTTTTCTACCACGGGCACTCGCCTCGTTCTTTCTTCTTAGTCCCCAGGATCAAAATCAGGAACTTCCAGCGTCCCTCTCTGCCCCTCACCACCAGGCCTACACGTTAAGCGAGATCGTTTCCGTCGGGATGGTACTTGTTGTCACAATTTATCATTCCTATCGATAAGGTCACGTCAATTTTTTTCCGCAGCATACCGTCCCGGTAGTCCATCTCTTCCTTTGCTGAAGCGACCCTTTTAAATTCCTGGGGAGGGTCAACTCTATACCCCTCGTCAACTCCCATTGGCAGGCCTTAAGATTTTGCACCATGCACTTCTGTCTCACTAGCCCACCACTGGTGCAAGCAGAACAATGGCTCTGGTCCCTCTCGAAGGTTTCCCCCGACAAGGGCTTGTCTGACATCTGGTTCTTGAACCACTTCGCCGCCTTTTCCTCTTTTGATATGATTCGCCGCCACCTTCCCCTGAGGCGCCAGCCTTTTAAGACGGGCAATCTCTGTCCATGGACATGCACAATATAGTTATGCTCTAGCCATAGTGTTAACAGTCAAAACGGCGTGGACAGTCCAGATGTCCGACAAAGGAAAATGACGCCAAAGCCGCGTGCTCTCCAGATGTATTACTCGCCCTGTACAGGGTGCGTTTTCTTCTTTATGACTACGTTACACCTCCTTTGGGTGTCAGTTTTGTCAAGCCTCGATCTCAGTGCATCTCTACGCATCGAAAGAAACATGCTTATTATATTTCAAGTCTACTGATCTAATTGCTCCTAAACGAGAATTTTTACAAACTATTACGCCACCGGAACTCTGTCCTTTGTTCTTGGAGCCAATTTCCACAAAGCTTGTTACGCAGATATCTACTCAACAACAACAACAAAAAAAACCTGCTTGCTCAAATTCCTGCCTGTAGGTCTAATAGTTCAAAAACGGGAATTTTTTTTATAATGCCCGTGCAATCTCTGGGAGATAAACCCGTTTTTAGCTAATCTCTACTCAGAAAATGGCAAAAAAAAAACATTCCTGCCAAATTTAAGTCTGTGAATCTAACACTTCTGAAGATCTTGTGATGAGTGAGTGAGTGAGTCGCATTTCTCCTATATATTTATCACGATAAGCTCCAGTTAACGTTTAATTTGTTAAGTTAAAAAATAATAATGTATTCAAATTTTTAAAAAAATGACATTGTGAGGACGTGCTATTCAAATTTATATATATTTATTCTATTTACCTCTCATTATGTCTGATTAAAATCACTGAAGTATTTAATTTTTTTTGCTGTGTTGCCAATCAATAATATAATGCTCAATAAAAATATTCAAGGAATTTTTTTTTATGAATTTTGAATAAATTTAAGAATGTATTTCTTAAAAGAAAGAAAGAAAAAACTTGAAATAGAATAGATTTTTCTTGTTAGAATTACAAACTTGGACACTTGAACTCAGATAAAACATACACTTTAGTTTTTTGGGGTTTTTTTTCTTATATTTTATGTGATTAAATTATTCACTTAGAAAAAATAGGGATTCTCTAATGCCTTATTATAAAAATTTATTCCTCTCAAAGTTAATCATAGTAATGTATATTGCTCCCACAGGGACTTACTTAATCATAATAAAGCTTAAATGCTTATGAAATATTCAATTACCCAAAAATTTCGTACACAAAACACACTACATATGGCGTTTATAAAAAAAAATTAAACTAATTTAGTAACACGATTCAACTGCATTTTTAAAACTTCATACATTTCTTTTCAGAAATAAAGTAATATTCAGCACAAGTTCCAATCATATTACTCCTTTTACTTTTAGTAAAAGAAGTGATTCTGAATAATTTCACACAATTCTTTTAATCATATATGAAACATTTAATAGAGATTTGTTCGCTTGGGAATTTGGATTTTTTGTGCAATTTTTAGAAAAATTTATTTTGCATCAGCATTAAATTAAAAATATTAAATTTAAAAGTGTGTAATTAATTACGATTTTAATTATAAGCAATCCATATAAAATCAGTTAATATCACATTGCTTTATTATTTATATGTAAATTTGCAGTACTAGAAGAAATTTTTTGAAGTGAATCACAAACAAAATTTTTCCTGTTTCTTGTGATCGATGGATAATAAAGAATTTAATTCTGAGAATGTGCAAAGAAAAGCTTTCTCTAAAATATAATCTTTGAATATCAATAAATATCTAATAAATTCAACATACGGATGAACAGAGTCTATTTCATGAAATAAGAGTAAAAATAAGAATTCCTAGTATAGAAAAATTTCGCATACATCTGCAATGTTGCTCTTACTTTAATTTTTTTTTTCAGGGTTATATTTTATCTGAGAAAGAATTATTCATAAAAATAGAAGATAAATGTTTGGTATAAGATAGTACTTTGTCAAAAAAAAGCAGTTTCATTTTTAAACACTATACACAAGTAAAAAAATTGACGCAAAATGCTATATTTTTATTCTTTTAAAGTTATTTATTAATAAGTGAAAAACAAACGAATAATCTATATTGTATCTTAATTCTAAGTATTAGCACTGACTCCATGTACAGTTACACAATGTTAACTGTTAATTGTGCTAGCTATATAAGAAATTTCTTACAGGCATGAAATCAATTGAAAACCAGACTGTCTATATCAAGCAGTAATATTTAGTTAACATCTCTCCGTTCCATGGGAAATCCTTTCGCTTAATGACAGTTATATAACAAGAAATCTACAGTTTATTACTCTCCGGCCTAATTGACTTTCATGGGCTCTTTAAGAATGATTTATGTATCCAATAAATAGCCTCAAGGACCGCAAGCAATTTCGGTAAGTTTTTCCTGCTAGTAAAGCTCTGTTTCTGGAAGAGTTGTAACGCCAATGAATATGGAATCGAACGAAGGTAGAACGCAATTTTATATAGTAATAATAAAATTGTTTTGAAAAAAGCATTTCTTCTTCATAAAAATAATTCTCATTCTAACGTCATTTTCAGATCTAATAATTAACATTTTTTGTGTGTGTATCCTGTAAATTAATTTTATTTTGTTTCCTCTAGGTTTAATGTGCTTAAGAGCAAATGATATACAGTAGAACGTCGTTTATCCGAACGTTTATTATCTGGAGCATCAAATATCGAGACCAAAGTCCAGATACGTTTTCAAACAGTCCAGTGCTCTGCAGTTGATTCGCGTGAGGCCAAAGGTGACGGGAAAACACAAGGTGAGGGATATTTGGGGAATTTCATTTGTGTCATTTGGTAAACATCTGCTCGGAATATTAGGTCAGTTTCCAAGTGAGGGGTTGTATACGTGCTCTTTTGCTGAGTTTTGTTGATGTAGAAGCCTGGATGGCATGATATGCAGAAGGCGGTGGGTTTCAAATGCTAAATGATGACGATATTGTGACTTCCGTGAAAGAAGAATCCGACCCTGTCGACGAGGAAAAGGATGAAGTTAAGGACAACGACAACGAAAGCAGCAAGGGTCCATCAGATGCTGTCGCTTGTGTCCGGTCCCAATTGATTCGGATAAATGACGTTTTACTGTAAAAGGAATTCAAATAAAAATAGAGTGAATTATTTGCTTGAAAGTGAGCATTTCAAGATGTTTAGCTTTAAAAACATCAAAACGAAATATGTCCATTGAAAATTTGAAAAAAGTCACAGATTTTGTAAAATAATTAGAAATATATGGTATCCATGGTAAGCTATACAAGGTCATGGTCACGAACACTTGGTGGACGTTCTTGTCGAGTATTCGAATGATCACGCCAGTGAAAACTCGCTATGTAGGATTGATGCATGTTAAAACCTTCGTGGCTCAAAGTTCTCGCGTTGGCGTGGAGTAGAAACTAGGAAAATGGATCCCCTGGATATGTGTTGTCCATATCACTTGATAGCGGTTCGAAATTACGAGGCTCGTCGTCAATAGCCCTCGCTTTGCTTTAGATTGCAACGTTAAAGAACACTCACTCATTAGAAATATAGGGTAAATTCCGAAGATTTTCCGGTTTGTTCAAGAAGCATTATCAAATACTAGCTGTCAACAAATGTTTTTTTAAATAAATATAACAGAGGATTGAGTGTTAAAGGGAGGATTTGATTACTGGATTTTGTACCAAGAACTGCATTATTTTAAAAACTGTACAATTTGTAAAATGCTTTGCGTGCTGCTGTTGTCAAAATGTACCATTGAAAAAAATTGTCTGAAAACTGCATTGCATTTATGTCATTGATAAGAGAGGTAAACTTGGATCACAACTGTTGGCTTAAAACTGAGCATCGTGCAGCAGTCGAAACAAAAAACAAGGGAACTTCAAGAAATGTGTAAGACTGCAGTGCAATGAACTGAGTGAAGTATGAGAAACCGAAACATGGATCCATGGTCATTGGACCCATGCTGACGAAATTTCATTGGCAAAAAAATTTCCATTTGCATTGCAATATAAAGACTGAAATGCTACCCAGTGGCGTAATGGAGAATATTAGGAGCCCCATTCAAAGCCAGGTTTGGGGCCTCAAGCCGGAACTTACAAAGGATTGCATACCATAACATCAGGTTTTAGGCTTTCTATAATTCTAGGCCCACACGCAATGCGGGGTTAGCGAGGGTGTACGTTACGCCACTGCTGCTACCAATTAGCAAAGGGTTTTTTTTTTACGAGTCACGTTTTGGACACTATGAATGGAAGAAAGTTCACTTGTCAGAGAGAAAACTCTGAGAACAAGCACCTTGCAAACATTGCTTGAAAAAATACAGTATATGGTTGTTGTTAGATATTATGAGTATAAATTGAAGGAGAAATTTTCCCTTGGACATTACCTGGACGTTCGAATCATATGTCTCGATGCCGACAGGTTAGCTAACTTTCAAATTTTAGTCATCGGACAAACACTGATTATCGAGTTGAGTCGTTGTAGTTGTTTATGACGGTTTCGGTCTGATAAAAATGTTTAATGTAGTGCAGCGGATGATTAGACTCTTGTACAGCAACGAGCTGAATCTAACTGTCGTTAGATGTAGGTACATTACAAATGTAGCTGGCTTAGAAGAGAGAACGATATAGAAGAACTTCATAAAGTATTCATCTTGCTTTCGTCCCGATTGTCGATAACCGCAAATGTCGACGCACAATACGACATGGAAATATATCATCAGCGGCGTCATCTGATGGCGCCATTGGGTGATGCGCAGCAGTCAGCTTCTCGCATGTTTAAACGTACATTGATATCGAATTCGATCCAGTATATATGACTTGCTGTGCGAGGAACGAAAAAAAGAACTGCAGGTCTTCAGATCTGCAGTGACTGTGCGAACACTTTATCTGCAGCTACTCGCAAAGCAGGAATTCTCATTATCACGCTGTGTAGAAGCTAAACTGATTATTGGCGTCGATGATCGTGACGATGTACTGTCATGTTAGTCCCATATGGTTGTATCTTTGTATCTCGATTCCATGTTGACAAACCACTTGATCGCTGTCGCTTACTCAGTCTCTCATATATAGCAAGTAGAGTAGTGTCTATGATAGTGGTTATCTCATAGCAGTATAATATAATATATATTATATATATATATATATATATATAATTATGTTTCGAACCTATAGAATTGAATATCTTAAAAATCTGCAATTGATTCAGTAAAATATTAAATTATTTTTGCCATATAAAGCACACCCTTTTTTTTAAATCAGAAACCTGAATGTAGGAGTGTACTGCTTATATTTTGAAGTTCTTTATTCAAGGTATTATCTCAAACTTTTGAAAAAAAATTATATAATTCTAGAACTGCATACAAAACTTATAGGTATGTCATTTTACTTAAATTAACAGTATTTCGATATATGAAGAGGCCTCTAATTTCTTTTATGCTCATCTTTTTTTTTTAAATATCATTTTTAGTCCAAGCATATAGCGCACACCCGTAAATTTTGATTTAATCCTTGTGTTAAGTGCGCTTTATACGTCGATTTATAGCGTAAATGGAATTAATACTAATTCTCACAGCAAATATTTACATTTGATGCAATGTAAATCTTGCTATCGATTCTATTCATTTTATCTTTGTAAAGCTTATAATCCATTAAAAGCATTTATTTTCCATTTTATCATTAAAACAATTAAACACGTTGATTACAGTTACAGTCAATAGGAAATTAAACCTTTCAGGTCCTTCACGTCTTCATTTTACTGCTTTCTAGGGACTTAATTTACCCTAATCCTAATTATCACTTTATACCATCGTATCCTGTATTGATTTACCATTAAATTATCAACCGAACATCAGAAAAACATTTTTCATTCCACAGTCTACATAAAACAATTTCCTAAAGCAAATAATTTCCACCCAAGTACAGTGATTATCGCCTATTCACTAGAATAATTGATGTCAGGTACATTAGTTACCGGCAGAAAAATTTGAAAAATTATCGAATTATCTAAATTTTCTGTTACCTTAAAATAATGCACTCGGGATCGCATAATGAAAGCTGGTTTTACTGCCATACTGTCTGATAATACCCTTTTAAAAGCTTAGCAACGCTTTCCGATAACAAAATAAAGTCGTATTTTAATCCACCGCCGTATCCATGGCAACCAGATAACGGTAGAATAAATAGGTTTAGTCTTATCCATACTGAAAGCTTGCATGATGATGCTTTGCAGTGGAGCTAGGATGTCAGGTAATTCCACTGAAATTACAACGGCCTTTCCAAGAGTAAAAATAATTTTTGAGACTATCTAAGGGGCAAAGCTATTGCCTAGAAAGCAAACTTGATTATTTTCCATAGAAAATTTAATTAGATTGAGTGATGTTAGACATAATTCTAAAAAATGTTTTAACGCGAGTTTTATTATTGCCGTAAAATAATTTCACCCTGGATATAAAATAAATTATAATTATAACGCATTACTTTTGCAGAGAAAGAATTTCATTTCTTGCTAAATGACATATTCCAAAACGGATTCAGTAATTATGTAGAAAATATTAATATTCGAAATGAAAGAGTATTTTCTATATAATTTAATTGAGATGAATTTGAAAAAGCATTCTAATTTTTCATTTCCCGTTTCAATTCATAAGTAGCATGAAAGTGGATGCGCTGTATGAAAAAAGTTTCACAGCTAAGTAGTTTAATATTAAATTCTTAATCTCAGATCTTATATTTTTCTCAGATAAAACAAGGGAAATTAAAACTTAAAATTATTGCATTTAAAAAAAAAACTCATAGCACAATTTTTAAGACAAGCTTTTGTAGTTGTATTGTAATATAATGAGGGAAAATAACGTTTATTTATAACTTTTTTCTTTTAAAAAAACATTTAAAAGTTTTATTAAAAAAGATATGTTTTTACACTGTTGAAACAACACAGGGAAGAATGGTACTATGTACAATTACAAGAATAACTGTCCAAGTATTATTATCTTAATATACTTACTTTAAAGCAAATTTTTTTTAAAAAATTGTTTAACTTTTTTCCTCAGAAAATTTTAATCCATAATTAAATTCAAAAAATATTTAAAATTTATCATGTATTGAAAAGCGATATGTAATAAAAGCAAAGTATTTTTTATACATTTAATGTAACTTTCGTTTTTAATTAGTGTATTAATCTTGTCAAATTCCTGAATTTAATTAAAATTTATAAAAGAATTTATACAATTTAGAAATGTTCGTAATTCAAATGTGTATCATTTGTATAGATTCGATCTGGGATGTTACTTACAAAATTATAGGTGATATTTCATTTACAAATCTTAAACTAATTAATTTTACATGATTTTCTCTAGAAATATAAAATTAACCTATTACTTAACACTAATGTTTGTTACAATATTAAATATCTGGTAAAAAGAAAAAGAATTGAAAAATCTCATGAATATAAATTTATATTACCTGTGATTTCTTTAAATCAATTTATTTTTTATCAACAATTGTAACTTTTTTATATCGTGAAATAATTATCTTCATCCAATATATTGTATTTTTTATAATGACATTCTAAATTTTTTTTGATTATTTTCTGTACAAAGAAATACATTTCTCATAATTTTACCATTGTATCCAATGTAATTAAAGTAGTATGTTGACAACAAACATAAAAATTAAAAATGTTTTCCTCTCCTTTTTCTCATTTTTTTATCTTCGTATTTTCTCTTAATTATATTTATCTTCTTTTCTTTTCATGAACTTTTGAACAAAAAATCAATATAATTAATTAATTAATTATAATAAAGTGAAAGAAAAATTAAGATTTCTGCGAAAATTATCAAAAAGGTCTATAATCAATCATACTACTGAAGTAAAATAGGACATGTTCAGAATATGACCTAATAACCCTCATACATCAAAAAATTATAAGTACAAGGGACAGCCGAAAAGTAAAGGGACTTCTGCAATTTCTCTTTTCAAGGTTTGGCAACAGCGCTAGTAATGAGAGGTATAGTTGGCAGCATTTCTATACAACGTGTCACTCGTCTTTCCTCGAAGTCATCGGAGTATAGGAGACCATTCAACAAGGCAAATTCATTGTCAACCTGCACCAAGGAGGAAAGGAGGACAGTGATTCGCATTTTATTTGCGGAAGGTGGAAGCCAGCGGAAATTATTCATCGCATGCAAGCGTAGAATGGTGTCAGCTGCTTATCGCGATGCACGATCTAAAAATGGATAGAACACTTCAGACAGGGAAGAATTTCTTACATGACACAAAAGACTGGACAGTCCATCGACTTCAATCACTGAGAGTCTTTGACGTAGAGGGTATAGTGGATGGAAGGGATGACTAGTGTCCAGCGCAGGTATCACAGCTTCCGCAAACAAAAAGTGAATCACTGCTCTTCTTTCCTCCTTGGTGCCGACAGACAATGGAGCAGCCATGTTGGACGGTCTCCTATACTCCAACTATAACGAGGAAAGACGAGTGACACGTTGTATTGAAGTGTTGTCGACTACCCCTCATTTAGCGCCGTTGCAAAACCTTGTAAACAGACATTCCAAAAGTCCCTTTATTTTTTGACTTACCCTTATATCGATACATTATGCAACAACTCAAGTAACATCTTTTCCATCATTGTTTTGAAAACAAATTCGCTCTATTTTTTGTGCAATCGTTATAAAATGCGTTATCGTTCCGTTTATTTGAGACCTGAGAGAATTTTTGTATAATATTTCGAAAAGGGTGTTTTCTGAAACTGTGTATTGTGTACCATTAAATTAACTCATTAATTTCTATAAGCTGCAATTACGAGAATTATGAGTTATTTATTAAGTATTTGGTATAAACACAATAAACTGAGATAATCCTAGAGTTTGATGAAGATAAAAATACTACCGCAAGAGAAATTAGGAATATATTTTTTTTGTTCCTCTACTCGTTAAAAACATTTTTTTAGAGAGAGGTAAATAAAAGTAAGACATGGTTTCCAGTAAGCAAAATTCTCAATGTTTAATATTAATACGAAGGAAATGCAATTAAACATTTAAAAAACAAGAAAATTACCTCAAATTTAAATTTTTGGCGCTCCAAGTGATCCCATCATTTACAATGGTATATATTTTGATACAGAAAGAAGAGAAATTTACAATATATAAATCTCTCCTAATTGCTGCTCACGAAAGCTTTGATATATACAAGATTAAGAAACGTAATTCATTCCAGCTTTTGATATCTGCCCAGCCATTTTAAGGATTCGGAAATACTTCCATTGCAAATAGTAGACCCAATACTGCAGAATTGTTTTTATTAGTGGGGAAAAAATATAAATAAGAACTAAAATTTTAGTTTTTTATATCCATAATCTGAATTTTGGTTTATTATTTTTAAGAGCCGCAAATATTTTGTTCTTAAACAAAGAAATATTTTGTATCACTTGCATATTTTATCCAAATTGACCAATTGTTGTTGTTATCGTGTATGATAGAGTGCAAAGGTGTATATAACAAAATAAAGATATAGTCAAATATTGCCAATGGCGTGAATCACTGCCGTGGCAATATCCATGGCACGATCCGAGTATAGGATGTCCATGCTGTAGTCATTGTCTATTTTAAAAAGGGCACCAACAATGGAAGGACAGCTAAAAAGGTGTTTGGGATCCAGTTGCTTGCCTTGGCAGTGCCTGCATTCTACATATGATCTGGATCCATCAGGTGAATCTTCATGCCCTTAAAATGCTTTGTCCTTAGTCTGGTTATTGTTGTTGTAATTTCTCGGCAATAATTTAATTCTGGCAGCGAGAATTTTTTCGTGGGTTTGAGCAGAACTTTTGTTTTGCGACTGCGTTGGTATCAAAGACCGTAGTCGAAGAAGTTACAGGTTCAAGTGTTCTGGCTTCCAATAGACAATTGATAATACTCAATACTTTGACAAATGTAAAATTGAAGACACAAAACAGAGTTCTGAAAAATTTGTCATTATTTAAAATATTAAAAGACAATATTCAGTTAACAAACGTATATAAATTTTCTCGAATCTACGTGCACGTAGATTTTTATGATATGATAAGGTATGGATATAAGTCTTGTGTCCGTACATGTGAAAACTCATACAGTTTTTCTAGGATACATTCCAGTATGGCTTCCAAAAAAACATCCTATTTGTATCTTTCTTCTAGGTTATATGCCAAGAATTCAGGATTTGAAATAGATATTTACAAAGGTCTAGAAGCAACATATTGGAAACATTCGAGTCCAAGGGAGACTTATAAATTAACCAAACACTAACATAAAACTCTGTTTTTCTGTAAGAGGGGTATGGAACGGCCCAGAAACCAATGCGAAAACAATACGTGGTCTTTTTGAAAAGTCATTTTCGATTTTTCGGTGGGCGTCAAGTTTCTCTGTCAAGCGAATTCTGTCGAGAAAGATGGAATCCCCCTTTTTGAACCTCTCGCATTCAAAGGAGAAGTAGTAGTGAAAAAGAAGAAAAACAAGAAAGGGAAAAAAGCAAAAGAAAACACTAAGCTAAATCGCCATTCTGCTTGCATCAGGAACGATTTATACAAGATCAGAATAATAAGATTCCCTGTGAAGAAACACTCGAGAAGAGAAAAAGGAACGAAGAAGGAAAAAAAAACACAACGCGGCGGAAAAAAAAAAAAAGAAATGCGTGAAGAAAAGATTAAAGAACAATAGTGACTGCAAGCTGCTGGTTGCAAACGATAAATGGACGCATTCCAGAAAAAAAAATTCCACAAATGTTCCTCCTAGTTTATCGATTATTTCCGCTCAAACGCTCTGGAAAAGAAAATAAAATTGCAGACGATACGTTGCACGTGCGCGTTTCATGATTATATCGTGGAATGCTTTTCTACGTTTTGAAGTAAATAACGGGAAATTTAAGACTTGGATTCATATTCACGAATTGCAGTCTTTGATATTCGAAAATAGGATTTGGTAAATAGCGAGATATCCGTATCGATTTCGCATTCAAAAGTCGTATGTGATCTTTCTACCGAAACCAAGGCAATTTTTAATCCGATCTATATCTAAGCATGCATTAGTAAGACGTGTGCGTTTTATTTCGCATTCGATTTCTTGTGTATTTTGAAACTATAGTCTTAACGTGGCCTGGCCTGATTGGGCTTAATGGATCCAATTTAATTCTTTATTTCCCATGGTTTTCAATTATAAAATTACTTTTTCAAATAAATATTTTTTTCCAGTTTATAATTTTTTCTGGCCAGTTAAATTGCTTATATCTTTCATAATAAACAATTGACTCGTTATCTGACTGAATCTAACCAACTAATGTCCTTGATAAGAATAAATGTATATAAGGTCTGTTCAAAAAGTATCCAACCTTTGACCTGAAAAAATATCTTAGTTACTTTGCAGAATTGGAATCCTCTAATCAAATTCAAAGTAAGCCCTGGCGCTTTCATACGAATAACCCAACATTCCTTCCACTGCCAAAAACACTTCTTGAATACCTCTTTTGGAATGGTGTTCAACTCCACCATCGCATTCTGCAGTATTTCATCTCTACTCTGAAAAATGGACTCTGTCAATGGCATTTTCATTTTCGGGAACAGCAGAAGTCGGGAGCCAGATTCAGCTTTGTCTGTGTCCTGTATATCATGTACAACTAACTGCAAGATGGAGCTCTTTCTGTTCCATCTACAGAAGCTTGGGAACCAATTTCACAGCCACTTTGCACATGATCACACAAAAATGCGTGCGCAAACCTGTACTGATCTCAACATTCTCAGCAGTCCTTTGAACGTCAAACAACAATTTTTCTCATCAGATTTTCCACCTTTTCAACAACAGCTGCATTTCGAGCGTTTCCTCCTTGGACCGACTTCAGTCCACTTTTAATTGATTAAATTACTTCTTAATTTATGTAAAACCCATAGAATTGTCTCCAAACACTTGCTGAATCTTACGAGTTGTTGATTTTGACAAAATTTGAGCTAGTACCTCTGTTCAAGTTACTCATCATCTTTAGAGAAAAAAAATCCAACGAACACGTATAACTACACCTCACTTGACTGCTTGCTGGAAAAACTGGTACACTGGTAATCGACCTTACTGCATAAATATATTGAAGTTTGTATTGATTCGTAAAACGACAGACAGAAAACAAGCTTCGTACGAAAAACAAGCTATACAAAGAATTTCATGATGTAAAAAGACTATGTTAAACTCCATTACACTACATAGTTGAAACTGAGAGATATAAAGATAGATGGAACATCCTATAGTGTATTCAACCTCCTTAAGCCCTGATTTAACTGCTTGTGTTTAATTTTCTTTAAAGGTATGCAAGCATTACAACTACGAGCTGTGCCACCAGCAAAATCTCTTTATTCAAGCTGTTGATATGTTAAATATCAAAATTAATTTTTTTTTACTTTGCTGCGTTTCATGAAATGCATTATGTACTTGGATGCGTGAGGGAAGAAAACAATTAAATGCTTCCTCAAATGAAAATGACAGGACTTCAACTTTAAACATATTCAAGAATTCATAACCTGTCTCAGAGAATCCCTTAATTCGACCCATAAAGCAATGAATAACTTATTCAACACTCCCACATATGTGTGTGTGTTATAAAAAAATTTTAAATAATTTTTTATTATACTAAAATACTCATATAGTTGAATTGCCCTTAACAAATTACACTTACGTCTTGAAATTAGTCACAAAGCATGGAAAAGCATTGTTTTTCTTTAAAAAGATATAAAATAATCTTTTCGATGGGAATACTTTATGAAAATTGGATAGTAATTTCTGAATCAAGGGAGCATTTTCCCCTCAGATTTTTTTTTATACTGATTAATTCGTAAAAAGGTGTCACTGCTTATATTATTTGAATGTTCATACTTTTGAGAATTCTTACACATTAGTTACATTTTAGTTGCTATATTTATTAGTGTATTCTTTAATTTAAATAAAGTATCTAACCCTTTAATCAAAGTTGTAATAGCATTCAAAATATAATTTTTACAATTAAATGTATCAAAAAATTCCTTATAAAAGTCAAGGTTTAAGATAAGGGAATTGCTACAGATTTTTGAAATAAGAATTATTATTAATATTAAATAACTTTAACATTCAATTCAGGAAAACTTTATAAATATAAAAGAGCGTAAATTTTGATGTTAACAGCATTTTTAAA
>BMAO01011770.1:0-37584 GCA_019973975.1 Trichonephila clavata
TGGTATGCTTCGTTCAGTTGCATTGCTCATCCACTTTGCATAGTGCTAACAACTGTAGATCTCCGACAAACCACGAGTCGTGCAGTTTGGAAATACTTGTTCCAGATCTGATATTACATTCTGCCTCTATCAATTGCTTAAATCCGCACCCTTTACCATCACACACAGAAGTAAGTTAAGAATGATTCTTCAGATTCTCCAGCAACAGTTAATACCACTGCACCTGATCCGTGCCTTCCGCTATCAGGAGTGTGTTACAAAATGGGGTGGTCGCAATGTTTGTCTCTTCCTGTATATATATATATATGTATATATATATGATTTTCTAATAAGCACTTATTGTAAACGTTTAAAAGCAAACTTAATTACTTTATTTACGAGCATTAACACTTACACAATACCTGCCATAAGCAGCTTTAATAAAATTCAAAATGCGCTAAATTAATGAAAGTTTACAATGCTATCCAATAGGCGTATAAGCAAAAATTACACGCTACAAAATTAAAAATGTAGATTGCTTTAGAATTCCATTGGAGCAAACCCAAAACGCAATCCTTAGCTTTCAGCTTTATGATCACCATTTGTTGACCATTTAAAAAACTCAGTCAATAATAGCATTTTTTCCTTTTCTTTCTAAAATACTCCACGAAAATAAAAGCAACATAAAGAAGAAATTCGATTCCCCAGTCGAAATTCCTTGCCCTTTTATTTTATTATAAAAATCTTTCAAGCATAGGATCACAGCGAAAGCTCAGAAAATCCGTGCTCACGAGTTGGAGAAACTGGTGTGTGATTTGATAATCGCTAGTAACCGTTGGTAACAGGAAATTAATAATATCGCTATGGATTTTAAGGCACAGATTTTTCCTTCCTTTTATTTACAAATTGCTGTTTTGATCACGAGGGGAAGGTATGAAATTTGATGTTTTTCAACGAGAGTCTCTCTCTTTGAAGAAGAGACTCTTTTTTTTTTACAGGAAAAAATATATTTCTTCCTTTATGATTTTAAAAGAAAATAACCTTGTTTCAATACGGAAAAAAACTTTTTCGAAGTAAGGGCATTGCTCAGTTGAAATGCTTGGAGTCTTTTGATTAATTGGGTTTGGATCTGTGAAAGAGTTTGCAGAGGAGATTGAAATATTATCGAAATTCACAGTTATGTGTTCTTGAAAACAGATGCGTAATTATCTCATCTTTCAATATTTCATTTGTCTATGTATGAATAACGTTGCAGAATGTCTTTAATTGCTCAAAAAAGTTAGTAAACATGTAGAATCTAAGAATGTGTTCATATTCTAGAAATGTAATAGATAGAATTATAGAAATTTAGTTAAAATTTCTTTAGTTTAACTAAATATAATTTATTTATCTTCATTAGTAACAATTTAAGTAATTAAGAAAATAATTTCAATTTTAAGAGCTGGATTGTACTTTCAAATAGATATGACTTAAAAATAATATATTAACATTAAACAGATCATTTAACATTTGTAACTTTTTTAATTAATAGTGCAGGATGTCAAAAAAGATTTTTGGCATTTATAATAAAAACCTCGCTTCTCATATTCAGTAATGAAAAGTTTATACTGATGGCAGTAAGGGTATCGGTGGTATTTCGAAAAGTGGATTGCTCGTTGAAAACCCACGATAGAGCAATTAACAATCTAGCTAAAAATGCTGCCTGCCATTCTGCGTTTATGCCTGCCTGATCTGTTGCAAATTGCCAGAGACTACAATATGCCGACATCATGAACATGATTTCAGAACTTTGGTATACCTCTGTCTATAGTGCTTCTCAAACTTTCAATGTTACGTCAATATTCAGTCATAATTTTCATCGAACCCATCTCATACAATACGAATGTATTGAATGCAATAATAATGTACTTTGATGTCAAAGCTGCAATACGACTTTAGTTATAAACCACTACTAGTATAAAAATATGTGACAAATTTTATATAAAGAGCCATAGCAGTCACTAGTAATTACTAAACTTATTTTTAGTTTAAAATTGTGAACAGGTGTCAATATTGTGCATTAATGATATTTTATAAGTATACTATATCAATTAATGGATTATATATTTTATTTTTATTATATCAGAATGCATTTTGTCTTGCTTTCTTTTAGTAAATTGATAATTATTCAAATCTTATGTTTAAATTTTTGATATGTTCGCGCCTCCCTTGCAGGGTTATCACGCTCACCCGATGGAGCCCGCCCTACAGTTTGAAACTCACTCCTGCAGCACCTTTAACATTGGATTAAAATCTGAAGGGACATGACAATATAACTTTAACCTCATTTATAGCTTTACTAAAGGCAATCTTATAGCACATGTACCACTTTTAATGAATCCATTTCTCATGCAGGCCTGAATGATAATAAGATGACCAGATAGCGGCAAGACTGACCTGCCCATAATTTGCACAGACATAACACTCAACGCAATGAAATCTACTAAATTTTAAAAAAAAATAGAATGAAATGCACTTTAGAATCTTCCACCTA
The DNA here is from genome assembly GCA_019973975.1 of Trichonephila clavata. Classification (NCBI taxonomy): domain Eukaryota; kingdom Metazoa; phylum Arthropoda; class Arachnida; order Araneae; family Nephilidae; genus Trichonephila; species Trichonephila clavata. The sequence goes on from BMAO01011770.1 coordinate 2,513, forward strand.
TCAAACTATGGTACTTTGAAACACATAAGAAATCACGTTGATCTCACCAACACAATATTGCTAGAAAACAACAAACGACTCTCTCATGCTTTTGAAGTACCCAATCGAAGATCTTACCTTCCAAGAGGACCGGGAGCTTTTTACTGTGTGTCTCTGGTGGAAAGGAAATCAGTGCTATAACTCATTCGTAATTTCAAATTTCACCGTCGCGAAGTTTTGTAGATTGTTTTATATTTAGACTTTCTCAAGATCTTTGGCTTTATAGAGATGATGTAACGCACCTATACCTTCTGGGGTTAAAAACAAAGTTAATATTATACTCAGAAGATTCTTCAATCTGATTTTCTAGGTGCCAGTCTTTGATTTCTTCAATCTCTGTTTTATTTCCAATTCAACTTAATTCCTTTGCTTCAATGAGTGAGCGAATATAGTTTATATGGCGCATGATCAATTCTGATTTTAAACTGTCTATAATTTAGGATCGTTGTCGAAGTATGCGTAGATAGCTCCAGTAAAATTGAATTACGCGTTTTATAATATAAATCATCAAAAAACTCAAAATAAAAGTAATCTAAAAACGTTTTATTTTGAGTTATATCCTATGAATTACTTGTATAGGTAAAACTGAATCGGCAAAACTATCCCAGAAGAGGTAAGTTATTCAATTGCATACAATAAATAATGTATATGCATTTCGTATACATTCAATTTAAATACATATTTTAAAACTAATCAAGCATTATATTAAACAGTTTTAGGGTTTGGAGTAATTATTTAAAACCTACAAGATAAATGCAACCAGAAAATCAAATAGCTAAAGTCTATTTCTTTCCATAAATTATATCCAAGCTTCACAAAATTCATTAACTCTCCTGAAGTGACAGAAGCACATCAATTGCTTTCTTTTATTTCGACTCTCTGTTCTCAAACGAGTTGAATGTAAGATTTAAAAATGATTTTTGGGTCATACGTTATCTGCAATGAATTAAAATATTCCTTTTATACTCGAAATGTTTTGTGAAATGATTATTCTTTCGTATACTCGAATGAACATAAATATTAAACGTTCAGCTTCACTATTTCCTCTGTTTAATCTTGTTAAGAAAAGCAGTAAATGTAAAATCGATTTCTTTAGGTTTCTATTTGTTTTCGCTGCTACATTTCCGTCGAATTTCGAAAGCTCATTTAATTATTTTCTGATAATTAATCGTTTTGGTAAACATTATGAGTGTACTTTAGGACGACGAGAGGGTTCCAGTATCGATTCACTTTCCCCTATTGAACGGTTTGACGTGAATTGTAATTTAACAAAAGAAATGTTTTGCAAGCAGAACAAATGGTTTTGACTTAACCTGCAGTTTCGGAATCTTTCGATGTCCTTCCACCTCATTAGCGCTTTTAAATCATTCTTATTTAGTGTATTTGATTCGTTCATATTTATTATGTTTGATTTAATCTTATTTATTCTGTTTAATTTATTCCTGTTTACCCACTTGTATAAATTATGGAAGGAGATTTATCTACTTATAAATTTAAAAGGTGCTATCCCCCATTAAATTAAAGCACTGAGAGTTAAAAACAAATAATTTATAACCTGAAGTAGATATTTTTAACCAGGAACATTAAGTAAAATTTTTAAACTTTTCGAATTCGCAATCAAAGTTAAAACAATGTAAACTAAAAAGAATCTTTACTTCTTTCGTGGCAACGTTAATGGAGTTCCCTGTGTTCTGGATGAATTTATCAGGTTATTCATAATCTAAGATTGTAATAGTGTAATGGATGAGCTATCCTATCTATGAATGTACGAGTGTTAGAAGGAAAACTAGCCATAATCAAAACAACATATTTACAAAATTCTGAACAGCGGCACAAATTCAACAACCCAAGAAATGCACCATTTGATGAATATGGGAGCAAAACCTAAGTAGGCGAGATACTTGGATTGGAGATGTAATAATAAATTGGATCACTTACATTTAGCACTTTCAGGCAATACACCTTCTTATATTTGAATAATTTCTAAACAATCAATCCAATCAGTAAATCTGAATTTAACTAATTGACCAAATAGATAAAATGTATGTTAATCAAATATTCTACAGAGTGGTCTCACTTAGCTTTACTTTACCGCCCATTTAATCCTCAATGCTTATCGTTCTGTAGCCTTTCTTTATCCTCTCAGACGAAAGCTAATATTTAAAAACATGATATAATTGACATAGACAAAGGTCTTCTTCGGGAAGTCTTTAATTAAATAATAATTAAAAGTTATTACCCAAAGAATTGTTAGGAAAACGTGGAGACCCGTTAGATAATTTACTAAGTACTCGCCTGCAGAAAAGCGGGATCATGCTAAATTTATCACAGCTCAAATTCTTCATATTGGTGTGGACATTAGGAGTTTGCTTCAGTGTCGTTACTTGAATCGAGGTTCAAACTTACGAAGTTCATCGCAAGCAATCTCGTGTTGTTTTCAAGTGTGACGTAAAAATCAATCATGTTACACGAGGAATATTCGTGTAAGACTTCGTAATTTTCAGCCATGCACAAGCGGCAACGACAAGACCTGATCTGGTAATTTACTTTTGAAAATTCCTACATGCTAAATTTCTAGATTTCAAGTGTCTCAGGTACTCTACACGGGTCTTCAGTGTAACACCAGGATATGAACCCAGTAACAAAATTGATCACAAATTAGCGAGCATGAGCGCTTGGTTACCGCATTCACTCGTGTAGCTTCAAATGTCAGCGTTAATAAACTAAGAAAATTAATTACCGTTTATAGCATCAAAAATGGCATTTTCAAATAATTCAACATTTTCGCCTTTTATATAAGCAAACTGAAATTGAGCAAAAAAATTCTCAAACAATATGATTAATTCGTATATTATTATCATCATCGTCTATTCATATCAATAATTGGCGATAATTTATACATGAATGCAGTACGGCTACGTTATGTTTATTTTATAATAAATTGTTATTTTCACAACGCTTGTTTCCTTCGTGTAAAGGCGATCTACATGCCAGATTTGATGAAATCTTGTAATAGAATCAGTTGGCACTCATTTTGTGAAAGTGTGTGATTTGACGACCATTTGGCTTAAGTTGTGATCAGTATTGAAGACCATTTTGACTAGGATTCCATACCTATGGGTTTCTGGAAAAACTGATTCCTCCGCTCAAGATTCACATGCAAGGGCTCTTTCTCGGAGGATCGAAGACGCTAATATTACCGGAGACCTCAACTCACGAAACTGAGTAGAATGTGCTTTGAAACATAGGGCAGTATTGCCTGACGCATGGAAGGTTATACGATAATCGATTAGCTCTTGTTGAATGGACGTGGTGCTTATGAAATACTTTCACATACATGTATTTTGTGACACCTGTTAGGTTGTGTCTGAGTGCAGTAGATGTGTGAAGACTTCTGATCTTTATTTCGAGATTTTCAGTTGTTCATTTGTACTGCAACACTTTGTTTTCTCGACAAATAAATCTACTGCCTAAGATTATCTTTTCAATGGACTTTTCGTATATAATTGTGCCCTGATCAAACATAACAATACTTTTCCTGTACCATACGTTCACCTTTTAATCTGTCAGTATTACGACTTTAAAACTTAACCACTCAAAATCACGTTTTCCATACACTTTTGCTGAACATTTTTTTTAAATATAATAGACGATTGCTTAATTTAAATTTTTGCTTTAATTTTAATTTAATCGCATATATGATTTCCTGACTATTTGCAAAATGAATTGTTTTGAGTTCATTAATCAACTTTTACTTGAATCGCTTTAAAATTTAGCATATGATTTTCGTAAGAGAAATACAAAGTTGGATGTACTTACTACCGCATCACACACACAAAATACATCACCAAAGGCTTCGGAACTGAGAAGAACACCAGTTCGATTGTTCAAACAATACAATTCTAACAATAATTCCTGGATTTGAAGATGTCTATTTTGAATTGTCTACATCATTTTAGTATGGTGAAATTGTTCAATGATATTATATTTTAGTACTTGATCTATTCATCTTAAAATGCAATGTGGGTGACTTTTTTGGCTATAATCTAGTCAAACAATTTAATTTGAAAATCAAATTGTTTGAAATATCGCATATTCGATAGACGCGTCAGTTGTATTTCGACGGAGCTTCTGAATATGTTGAGTAGCACAGCGAAAATTAAGGAATGCTTATCTATTGTCTTTACATTAAAAATTGTAGTAAATAATAAAAATTTCAATGATTTTGAATATATTAAATTCTATCAGTGTAATAATGCATTATATTTTATCTTATATGATTTTGACTATTTTTAAGGCGCTATAAGTTAATTAAAGCATATTGCGTATATTTATATTCATTGGAAATCAGCGAAGATATCAACTGGAGTCTATTTATGCCTGATGACTTTGAAATTTCTAATTGCTTGGATCCGTGTTTCTCAAATTGAGGGGGTACACTTTCTTGAAGAGCATCATAACACTACGGGGGCACGTACATATTGAAAAGTTTAAAATCAAAGATTATTTTTGAAAAAACTACTAATTTACTGAAATTAAAACAAATACATTCTGTACATAATAAAATACATTTTACACGGATAAATATACTATAAATGTATCAATACAGCAATGTTTAATAATGAATCTCTAACATACTAAGTTAAGAACAAGTGAATTATTATCAGATTGTTCTCTTGTTGCTGTATAAGATACCTGATGAAATAAATTAAGAAATTCCAGATATTTTAGAATTGCATGAAAATAATCTGAACTGAATGAAAATCACTGCTTCTGATAAAATGAAAATCATGTACTGAAAATACTTAAGCGTACTACGTGTGGTAGGTGGAACTAGTAGAAAACTGTTCTTTATAGGCTTGTATGCGTAAGATGCATATTTGCGTGCCAACACCTCGGCAAATTTATTGTCTTGTCATGACACTCGCTTCAATTCATATCGTACAGTAAATGGGATTAACCGCAATGGTGAGATGAGAATAGGGGTGAATGTGTGAGGTTAAGTTATGTACCAGCCATCAAGTTCAGATTTGTAGAGAGGTACTTACTCCAAGCTGTGTTAAGGCATAAAGCATTCAGGATACTGGATCCGGCGAGAGAAAGTTCGAGGCAAGGTAGGCGCATAGCAAACACGGCTAGTCACCATTTGTCAATTATATTGAGGCTCTGTGAGAGCTTCGGAAGCTTCCTTCAGCTTCTCAGTTGCCTGTATGCGGACACAGGAGACTTGTATATCAGGTGAGAGTTTCAAAAGACTTGCGATGAGGGCTGTTTGCAGAAAACCTGCTGATTGCGTTCCACTCCCATCTACGAACAGGATAGACATGAACATAGTCATTTTAGCATGATGCACACATAGAGATTGGAGTATGATACAATGGTATGACATTTGTATTCACCGATGAGTCCCGTTTCCGCCTTAAGACCGATTATCGCCGTACGTTCCTATGGAAAGAACTAGGGACCCACTACCTACCCTCCAATGTCCACGAAATTATAGATTATGGCGTTAGGTGGTTTAATGGTCTTGGTAGGCATCATGTTGAATGGCCGTACACCTCTTCATATCTTTGAAAGAGGCTCTGTGATTGGTGTGAGGTATAGGATGAGGTCTTGAAGCCCTATGTTCAACTTTTCAGGGGTGCATGTGGTCCCTAGTTCATCTTAATGAACGATAACACGATGCCAGATAGAGCTCTTCTGGTCGACGAATTTCTAGAGAGTAAGGATATTCGACGTAGGGATTTGCCAGAAAGATCTCCGGACCTCAACCCTATAGAGCATGTCTGGGGCGCTCTGGGGAGGGCAATTGCAAGTTGCAACCCCCCCCCCTCCGAAACACCCTGGAAGTGAAAACAGCGTTTCTGAACGAGTGGGACCACTTGCCACAAGAACAGATAAAATGTCTTATTTCAAGTATGTCATCACGCTGTGAGGCCTGTATAGCTGTAAGAGAGAGCCAGACCCCCTATTAACCCATTTCTTTTGTTTATTCTGCAACCGCTGTTACATACCTTTCAACTCCAACGAGTGTTACACACGATCATGCGTGTGTATTGCAATAGTTGACTGATTATTTGTTTTGTATTGTATCAATGTATGTACATATCAAATTTCATTAAAATCAGTCCAGAAGTTCTAGAGATAATCGATCAAGTCCGCAAATTCTCTTAATTTCTTACACCAGTGCAAATACAAAAATTAACACCGATCTTGAAAAATTTTGTTCAATTTATAATTAATTCTTCAACTGTCGATTTAAAGTTGCGCAATTCGTTCCCAATGACATCGGATACACTGTCAAGGTCTTTTCATAACATTCCATAGCCTTCGGAATATTTTTATAGGTAGCGGTGCACAGAAGAGATCGTACTTCGGAAAGATGTATATATAAGCCAGGGGAAAATAACGCTTTGGCTGAGTGAGACGTTTATATACGCCGGTGGCACTTAAGTGATTAAAGTCGTATTCTAGTTTTTGCATCAAAGTATAGTATAATTGAATTCAATACATTATTATTGTAGGGAGGAGAGTGCGATGAAAATTATAATTAAATACTGGGTCGGCAATATTGAAAGTTTGAAAAGCACTGCCTTGGATAGAACATCCTAATTTTCATTCTTTTTCAGTGGTTTGTAAGTGTCTGGATTTTAAAGCGATAATTAAACTCTAGTTAGTAACTATTACGATGCTGAATATAAAAAAACAACCTTTTTCACTTGCTAATGTATGATTTTAAAACAAAAAAAATTATATTTACTGGGTGCTTTTTTCACTGAAAAAGTAGGTTACACTAAGTGGTTAATTTCGGATACAGTGAAAGTCGTTTGAGGGAGAAATTGCTTATAACTGAAGACCTTTAGAGTTATTTGATGGAGCAGACTTGATATATTGTCTGCCCACAAATAGTTTTACTCAAATATAAAAAGAGCAAGTAAAGCACCTTCTATACAGGTTTATACAATTATATCATGTCTATAAATTCATTGAAGCTTACTATTATATAAGTATGAACTCTTACAGAAAAATTAAGGAGTTAATAAATTGGAAGTGTTATAGTTAAGGAATTAAGAAATAGAACTTAAAAGTTTTGTAGTACTTCATTCTCACTGTTTCATCTAGGTACTTACTGGTAGGAATTTATGTAGGAGTGTCTTCTATAAATTAAGCTTATCGATATTTTTTATATAATGGGAGGGGGCATTAAAGAATTTAATTAAAATATTGTGAAAGCTTGCTTGGAATGTGGTAGTCTTAAGGATTTGCAAATTTCAGTTTTTGTAAGGAATCATCTGACTTTTGGAATATTTTAATGATTGAGTTTTGTGAATATTCTAAGTTTTACGTTTTATTTACAAGTGTGTCACATACTCGGTAAGCATATAAAATAACTGGCCACAAAACGGAGGTGGAAAGGAATTATATCTTCTTTAAATTCAATGCGCAGTTTCAATTTGTTAAAAAGGTCGCTATACTTCCCAGTCTTTTTTCGTACGCATATAAATTTGGTGGTTTTCATACTATTGATTTGTTTAGGATAACTCTTACACAAGGATTCAGTTAACTGAGTTCACATGAGCTGTAGGAACGGAGAACAATGTTTCCTTTTTTTACGTATAATACTGAATAAATTACTGAATTTTCAGCATGGTTCTTAATTTTTTATATGACGTCATGTTTTTCGAAACATTTAAAGTGGTTGTGTGAAATTTATAGTTTTAACAAGGATGTTTAAGAAGAACGGTTTAAATTTTAAAATTTCTTGGTGGTAATAAAGAGTATTATTAATTTATTTTGGGTTCTATATTAAGCTGCATTTTCAGAACAAAATCGAGGGAGTACTGATACCGTTTTTAAGGATTATTTTTAATTCTTAAGGAATGTTCTAATGTTAAATGTGATGCAAATTTAATTTACGTTATTAATTGGGGTTGATGGTATTTTATGAGCTGGCGTGTCTCCTTTCGCATTGCGTTGACCTTCATTTCGAGTTGACTCTCATACTAAATACTTGTTTAATAACTGAAATGAATTAAATTTGGACCCGCATGGGGAAACCGCTATTTGTTGATATCGTGATGTATTACATTTGAATTTCGAAATAACTGAATTGTGATAAGAGGAAACGTTGACATGTAAATGTTACTGTATGATGATAATTGAATAACCCTGATAAACATAAAGATTAAAATACCAGCAGATTTGTGACTGAATTTAGTATTGAAGTAAACTATTAGTAAATTTCAAATATTGGTAAAGTGTTCATGTAATATTTGTCATCAGGAATACATGATCCGCTCTATATGTTAATCAGCATAAAATATATTCAATGCCCCACTATGTTTCTATATGTTTGACTAAATATAGAGTTGTGAGAAGATTTCTAAGTTCATGCACGTATGGCAAATCAGAAATTTAATTTGAATAGTAAATACCTTTCACATCTCCAATAAGTTTCAGCTCACTGGTGCCTTTTTTCAAGGTGTTGCATAATTTTTGCAAAAAGGGCTTTATGATATATATTCCTTTTTGTTAATAAGGAATTAGAAAAGTTTTTGCTCTGGAGTACTTTTTTATGTAATATCAGAGATTCAATATAATTTTATAAAAGCTTCCAAATGAAAGGAATATAATTTTAATTGAGGGGGAGGGACAAAAGCACTTTAATGAAAATTGACTCCAAAAGAACACAAAAATAATAACAAAGTAATAAGGTTATGGAACTAATAGCTCCAAAATTACAAAACAAATCTTTTCTTCTTCGAACTTAAAAAAGTTTTTCCACGGAAAATATCTCGGAAATGGATGACTCATGTTTCAATTACTTTAATAGCTGATCTCTCAAGAACAAAAACTTTCTCAAAATTTCTAAAGGGAAGTTAAGAAAAAAAAGTTTTTCTTTTAACTATTATTTGAAATAGTTTAGAAATATAACATCCAACCAAATAATATTTCGAATATTACGGCTATTTTTAGAATTTTTAAGAAACATCTTGAGTGCGTCTTCTTTTAAAAAAAAGTATTTTTATTTAGTTAAGAGAAATCCCTGAAATATTGCTGTGGCGGACACAAGTAAAGCATATAGTTCTACTTTTATTTGAAGCATAAGAAAATATATATTTTATATTTGCCGATAAGATAAAGCCCTGTAAGATTTTCTTGTGTTTCTTAGATGTAGAATATTTATTTTAAAAATACATTATCCATTTTATATAAATTTTTATACTAAATAAAACCAATTTCACCCATGTAAATCTGTGTGTTTATTTGAATTTGCTTGTGTGTATGTGTGTGTGTGTATGTGTATGTATGTGTGCATATGCATGTATGTGTGTTTGATATTTATTATAATATTGTTAAATAGGAAAAATACTCCCAAAAAGACTATAATTTCGATTTTTCAGAACCTTATGCAATTACCGTATATTCCGTATTACGTACACCGGTGTATAACGTATACCTATACTCTCAAGCAGCAGTTTTTAATTTTTAGGTATATTCACTGTATAATTCGAACCTTTTCTTTAAGATGAAACCTAAAATGTACATGTGGAATGTTCCTAGATATTTTTTTCATCTTGATAGTGGGGCATAGTGGATATTTCATAATATAAGCACATAAATAAAATAAACCATAAAAAGTCATTTTAAAATGTAGTATATCTAATAATCTAGATGGGAAGGAAAAATATTATTTAATTATGGAATAGAATAACAGACACGATGAAAAAATTAAATATAATTCGTTGATGTGCCACCAATGAAAGTTAATTAAGTATGCCATTTCTTTTAAACAGAAAGTATTTTGATATATAGAGTTACCAGGAATGAATGACCTGATTACAAAATTTAATGATTCTCAGATGAATAAGTAAAAAATTATAATTAATATATCCTTACAATGATACAATATGAAATTTTTTTCATACGTTAAGTTTTTTGACGTAAAATTTGTTTTCACGTGTTCAATGTGGCTTCCTTTAGTAACCCGTATAACATCATTACGATATTGCAATTAATGCTAAACACGTTGTAATGGTTTAGTGTTAGTTGTTTGTACAGCATCACAAATGCTATACAAACAACTAACACCAGCACAAACAACAGATCTTTCACATATCCCCAAAGAAAAAAGTCGCGTGATTACTAACAGACATTTTGCAAATGAGAACACACAAATTCCAATTTCCGCTGCGACGCCATTTTCACTTTTGTTCACAATTTCAAAAACTTCTTGATTAAAACATTGCCTTCTAACTATTGGACCAAAAACAATGTTACAAACTCAAAATTTCTTATTGTATCTTTAGAATGACATGCTAATTTTCATTTTCTGCTTATTCATCTGGGAATTATTAAATTTTGTAATCGGATCATTCATTCCTGATACCCTTGTATATTCAGAAACTACTTTTTAATACTCATCTTCTCTTTATTTTTAAAGTTTTCATTTTTCATATCCAATATATAACAAACGCACACCCGTAAATTTGGATCTTACTTTTTGTGACAAAACTGTGTGTTATATTCCAGAATACGTGGTACTCTAAATACATACTTAATCTTTCAAGACTAAATGCGTGATAAAATTTCAAGTACTCATCGCTTATAGAATACTAATTAAATGTATCCTGAATGTAAACTAATTTCTTATAATTCATCCTATTAATCGACATCTTTGTTCCTACGCCATTTCTGAACTAATAATATACAATTCTTGTTAGCTGAATAATTACATTAACAGCCAAAGAAAGAGAAAAAAAAGGAAGGCTATATTTAGTAACAGCCAAATGCTATCTCAGAAACCATGAAAATGCATCACCAAAAATAGATTTATTCAATTAGTATTATTTCATTAGCATAATTTGATCATTTAAAAATAGCCCATTTTTCCCAGCATATATTTCTTGCAAGTTAGGTAAAATATATCATAATGACTTAAATTTTAAAAATTTTTTCTCTTTGGATGTTAATGAGTTCAAAAATTCTACTGAGAAGTATATGTTTTTTCTTTGTGTTTAAGAGCTGAAATGTGTACAAGAATCCTTGAAATTATACCCGTGTTAAACATGTACGTTTTTAACTTAACATATTAAACTAAACATCGTGTTCGCGTAATGGTTGTAAATTTTAAAACGAAATTTTTTATATTATATAGAATTATTTTATATGCAAAAGTCATTTATATTTACTTACTGTGATTTTCATGACATAATTCCTGGTTTTCAGTGATTAATACATTTCTTTCAGTTTCTTTATCATAACTTACTCTAATGCATTTTAAATATTATTCAATTTTATGAAATAGTTTTGGTTTGTGATATATTCTTTCAAAATTTCAAAGGACATTCTAATGAATTTGGTGATACAAATAGCTAAAACAGGACATTTAAAACAACTGTTTATTAGAAATTAAGAAAATCATGTTTTAAAAATAAAAACAAATCATGTGTTTGAAAAGATATATATTCTATTTATCTGTTAATATAAGAGGTGCAGGTACACACAAATTCACTTACAATATCAATTAGAAAAAAAACTCATGTTTATATTGTCTAACTTCTAATTTCGCTTACATTGAGCTTGAGAAAGTAAAGAATTAAAGATATATCATTTGAATTTCCTTTGCAATATTGTAGTCATCAAAAAAAAAATTTCTTTTTTTAAAATTTGAAAACCTTTTGCAGTATTAACGATTTATTCCGTATCGAATTTCTATTGTTATACGAAAAGAAGAGTAGGAATTTTTAAGATTAGGGTTGTTAAAAAAATTTACACAAACACTCTAGATAATCTCCCTATTATCCTCTTAAATATCGAGATAAAACTATAGATCAGGCATATTTAAACATCATTAAAGGATAAATCAAAAAGTGGATGGTAATGCTCAATTACGCCTCTTACTTCCTCGGTGCCTGAGATTTGAGAATTTAAATTAATACGGAAAGTAAAGTAAAATATTTTTGTAATTTAATCAAGAGCAATATTAATAGGTTTGAAAAGCTTTAAAAATATTACAATAGTTGAAGCCTATTTTTAATGTTAATTATCCAGGATTCAAATTTTGGTTATTGAAAATATTTTATTTACAATTTATTTTTATTTAATTAATTCTCGTAAATTAATTATTGAATAAAATTCCTTACTCTACATGTAAAAATTGTAAATTGAATTTCTGGAACTAGTTTGATATCACGGGGCAGGGCGCCAAATGCTGTTTGGCGTGATAAGGAATCACGCCAAGCAGCGCATGCCGTTGGAATGAAATTCAAGATGGCGGCCTAGTGGTAAGACTCGTCAGGAAAATAATTTTAAAGAACTGTTTTGAAAAACATTAAAATCGATTTCAAATGAAGAATTTAGGAATAGATTGAGACTAACCAAGATCAATAAATAATTAATATCAATATTATAAAAAAAACATATTTACTAATAGTAATATTATGCAGTATACTATAATCTTGTAATATAATGTTATAGAAATTATTATATATATAATATTCATATAATACACTAAAGAGTAATAATTATTAGATATTCATACGGTATTGCTTTTTATTTTATATAATAATCACGTAATATAGTTTAATAGATTTTATAAAAAAGAATAATCATCCTATTGTAATATAATTAAGAATCGTACAGATATAAGAATACTCATTTAACATAATTATAAAAAACAACAGAATAATAATTGTAAATAAATAACATAATAATAATAAATAAATAACATAATACTTAGAAATAAATAAAATAATGAAAATAAATAACACATGTAATAATTATAAAATAAAAATTATTACAAATAACGTATATTATATGATTATTACACATTCGAATAATTTTTTTTTACATTATTAATAAAATAATTACATAATATATATTAAAATTAATAATGAATAGCAACTAAAAAGAACTGAAAGCTTGCTATGTACCAAAAACTGCAAATTTCTTCAACGAATTTCATCAAACAAGAAACGGAAGGAAAAAAAAAATTAAGTAAAATAAATTGAAAGTAAACGATTCATAGGAATAATTAATAATATAACACTCATTCTTTAAAAAAAAATATCCTAGTTCTCACCAATGATATTAGAAATATCCATATTCGAAAATAGCATTAAATAAAACAGAAGACTGAAATATAATGTGAATCCGGATTGCAATGAAAATGGTTAAATTGTAAAAGAAATAGAAATAAAATCGTCTGAAATTAATAGGATTACCGCGGGAACAGAACCAATAAAAATTATTTCTAATATACGTTATCTCCATGGCAACCAACACATCCCCAGACGATAAAAATATCAAGGTAACCATATTGTAATGTTATCGCCCATCTTGGCAAACATAAACAGCAACTTGGCGCGATGCCCCGTGATATCAAACTAGCAGGGAATTTCTCACTGATATTAAAGTATTTTTAACATGAATCGAATAGTGGGTGCTTTCTAGTGTTTTAGAAAATAAAGTTTGAAATATTGTTCATCTCAGATTTTCTTAAATTTGTTATTTTTGTAATTATACTATTTTTAATCTTATACATTACTCTTCAAAATACATTTAATTTGCAGCAATGTAACAGAATATCAAAAAACATATTTTTACAATTATTTAACAAATCTAGATAACTAAAAATTAAGATTCTTTATGAAAACTAAATACGTATTCATCATATTAATATACAGTATTAAGACAAAAAAAATTAATTAAAATATTTTACAATGACATAGAAGAAAGGTATTTTACTTTCAAACTAAATCACTCCAAATCAAATTTAAACTCGCATATACATTGAATATAATCATCGTCATATTCAAAACAAATTACTTTTACAAAAAAATAAAATTAAATTCATTTTTGAAATTCAATTCTTATGCATCGTATTAAGTTAAGACTATATACAAAGCATAAAATTTCTAAGAATAGCGAATCATTCAGTACCATATTACATTTCCTTAAACATTTCTCCTCGGTTGTAGCTAAAACATCTACTTTGACTATTTTTGTATCCATTGCCTTTTTTGATTAATTGTCAAAGTCAAGATGAAAAACCCCGATATTTTGATGAAATATAATACTCTAGGGAAAAAGCGTCGAAAAATATACATCAGTCTTCTTCTTCCTCCTTCTCTTCGAATCATTGTTTATTAATAAATCCTTGGAAAGGATGCATCAAGGGGTCGAGCAAGGAATTATTATAGATTGCCTCAAGACGAGACTCTATTTTCTAGATGAAACTTATTTTCAGACAGAGGAGTCATTATTCATTGAAATTATAAGTATGTGAAACTCCACTTCAACTTCCATTTAATCGATTTCTTGTCTTCCAGGTATAATTTTTTATGTCTTTTTTATTGATAAAACGCAAATGATTCGGAAACGGGGAGAATTTAACATCCGATTTAATGAAGAAAGATCCGGTAGATATGTCAAGGCCTTTGGATTGTTTCTTTTTTAAATTGCATGTATTGTTTACCGATATTGTCTTCTTAGAAATATGATAGCTGGAAGTAGTGGCTATATATCAGTCACAGTGTAACTCAGTAAAAAGTAACTAAAGTAAAAAATAATGTCAGAATTAATTAAAAGACATGGAATGATTTTAAGTGAAATTTTATTTAAAAAAACTTATTATTCCTCCTGTACCTTTGAGTATCACTTGGGCTTTCAGAAGTAAGTACAAAACGAATTACTTGAGGATAAAAAAAAAAGAGGGAAATTTTATAAATTTGAAGAATTTCAAATGCTTATGATGAATCTATAGAAATGGTCAATTGGGGTTTAATACCATGTTATATTTTCAATCCCGGGATTTCGAGATTACATTATCCAATTCCTAGGATTAAGTTTGAACTATTTATGAAAAATACATACATGTTAGTATAGTTGAAATTACATAATAAAACTGAAGTAATTAAAGAACTTGTTTAATATTTTTATGTATTGAAATAAATCTCACTCAAATCAAAACTTAATTCATCATTAAAAAAGTAAATAAAAATAGTACATAATGAATTTAAACAAAAATAAATGTCTTCATTTTTTGTGTTTCTGTAAATAAACTTTTAAAAAACACAGATCACCCAGCGTTTCATCGTTCAAACGGCTTCTTATTTTTGTTATAAATTGTCCTGACAAAGAAAAAGCTCGTTCAGACCCCACACTAGTAGGTTTTATCGTCATTAAATAGGAGTATGCCCCTTTCAAAGAGTCATTGCGTCTACCTCCATTTTCAGAAAGATGCACTTCTTTTTAAATTTGTGATGATAGTGTCTCAAATCGGATAGGCTGCATTGGTGCATATACCTTTTTGATAACTTTATCCAGTTCTTCTGCTACACTTAATGGTTTTTGTGTACAAATTGATTCAGTTATTGAATCAAAATGTGAATCAATTCCAAGTGTTACCTCATTTGAAATAGAAGATCCAGTTGCATGAATTGTAATTCAGTGGGATTTGAATCTTCAAGTCTTTTAATCAGGGTCACTAATAATTCATGTCATTAAATTCAAGAAGGAATTGCGACAAACTGTATTCCTGAGACGTTGATTATACCATTGTGTAAGAATTTTAGCAAACTACTTAGATATCTGTGACGTTCCCTCATATGAGAAACGAGAGCTAGATAGCACTGTTTGCATCTTTTAGCTTCTTCAGCTTAAAATATATGGTTATGTTTGCTGTAAACAGATTGTTATCTCAATGGAAGAATACTTTAAGAGTTGTTTTAATTGGTGCAAGAGCAGTAATTATATCAAATAACATTTAATATAAAATAACATTCTACGCGCCTATTTCATAAAAATACATAAACTATCTTAAAATTAAATTCTTAGAAAATTTTGATGAGCAAAAAATATAAAAATATAATTTAGAAAAAAAATTAAATCCTGGAATTAGTTATCTAAATTCCGGGATTTTGGGATTTGAAGAAACACTGGGATCCCTGGGATGCATACCCTATGGTCAATAGAACATCTGGTGGAAATGAGTTGCTGAAATTTTATTTTGATTTGTCTAAAACTCCTATTATTCTATTCATAAACTAAACTACTACAGATACTTAAGATTCTGAGTCTCTTTCATAACGCAAGTATAACTGTTTATTAAATAACTTTAAATTAATTAAAGATTAAAAATACATTCTTGTATATCTCTAATATAGGTGTAATAATTAAATCCAGTAGTTCGTTCTACGTAAAGAATGTAAACTAAAATATTTAATATCATTAAGCGGGTTTAGTTAATTGATTTTTCTTTAGTGGCGAGTTCATACCTAAAATTGATTAAATGAGAAATAATTAATGAATTTCATGTGATACCCTAAATGCTTGAAAATTAATAGTCTTTACCTTTCTAGTGTAATCTTCAAATAAGCAACGCATCAATAAACTTTCTCTTATTGGTAATATAAGCAGTGGAAGTTTCTCTGTTTTAACTAAACTTTATTGTAAATTAACAGCTTTCCCACTTTTTGAATTGAGAACATGGTTTATTAATTATTCTCAATTTGTATTACAGGGGCAATAAGAATTTGTAAACTTTAGCGGTTTATCAAGCTTATGTGTCAATTTTCTTTACATAACTGACATTAGCAACTCTGACTTTATAGAGTATTTTAATTATATTTATAGTAATAAATGTATCGATAACTCTAATTATTCCAAATTGTTAATTCAAAATAAAAAATTAGTTTATGATACCTGGTTCAAATAATATAAGAAATGTGTAATTTCAATGTTCTCAATAGTTCTAACAAAGTCTCCATTAATCATTTTCACCCTTATACAAAACTGATTTACACTGACATTATTTTGGAAAGAAGAAAACACACTTCATTATTACACTATAATATAATTATATTATAATTAATATATTCTACTTTTTCTTCCAGAATCATATGATCTAATCTTGAAAATTATTTTATTTATGGAAGCCTGTGAATCCGTTAATGCCATTTCGAATCCGTTATGTCATTTATGGAATCCGTTATGACTTTTGCGTTATTTCTTAATATTAATTTTAAAAACTACTAACCACAATCTATGTACAAAATTGTTTTTCGTTGGCGTTATTCTGTATTAATTTTTTAAATTGTAAATGTTTCAATAGATTACTTTCTATAATAAAAAAATTATATAGACATGCAAGGTGTGCCCAGAAAATATTAGAACTTATTTGTTTGTGCCTAAACAAGATAATACTTGATGCATTTATATAGCCCTCTCTTTGCAGAAGTGGTCAGTCGTAGAAAGACTGACGATTATTGACAGAATATCTCACTGTCAGACTTTCACTTCTGGAGTAATAACAAAACCGATTAAAATTTATAATTCATTAATTTTTTTTGCATACCTTGAGTATTACTAGTTAGAAATTAACCACACAATTCAACAAGCCTCTTATGACGATGCAATAAGCACCTCATAAAATGATAAAACAATATTAGAGGATCGAGATAGAAAAAAAAAGGAATAGAAACTACTTTAAAGAAATTCACGTTTCAGTGGAAAGTGAAACACATACTGGCTCTTCAACAACTAGAAAATAGATATTCATTGACGAAGTATGAACCCTGTCGGAATGCAGAACTATTGAATGATGCTCTGAAAACTGATAAAGGTTAGATTTTAGAATTGGATCACTTTATTCTATTGTGACTAAGCATTTGGACATAAGAATGCAGTGAAGCTCATGTCATGTTCTTTAACTCTTGAGTAGCTAATAAGAGTAACTCTGATGGTTGCACAGGATAAAGGAAAATTGTGAATAATGATTCCATCTTTCTATATATGCCAATTGCGACTAGTACAAGCAGTTGTTATCAGTGCAGAAGCATCGAACACTCCCGCTACCTGAAAACTAAGGCAGTTCTGGGGAATGATAAAGTCAACTAACTATAGTAATTGACTCCATTGGCGTAGTTCATTCTCAGTACGTACTGTACGGCACAATTATCAGTAAGGAATAATACCTAGAGATTTTGAACCTCCCAGGTAACAGTGTTAAAATCAAATGGCAGGCTATTCGTACCTCTTTCACTACTTCTCAACCACCACTCACTACTACTTCTTCAATTTCCATATAGAGTTCTTTGTGCAGTGTTTCCAGGAAGCACATGTACTTCGTCAGTTTCCTATTCTCTCTACATGGCTTTGTGTGATTTCGGGCTTTTTCCTATACTGAAAAGGTCGTATCACAGTTCAGAGAAAACGCACACATATATCATACAACAACGTTTCTCAAACTGTGGGGCGCGCCCCCCTTGGGGGCGTGACAACTCTTCGAGGGGGGCGCAGCATATTGAAAAATCGAAAACAAAAAATATTTTTAAAAAATATTAATATACTGGAAACAAACAAGCAAAAAATGCATTCTGACGTAATAAAAAAATTTTAAAAAAACATTGACACTGATATATTACACTTATAAATGTATCAGTGCTCTACGCAATGTATTTTATAATTAATTTAACAATACTAAGTTTAGAATAAGTTTAATGATTACCAGTGACCTCATTGTCATATGTAAAATTATATACAAAAATTAACCCTTATCGTGATAATTTGTGCGGCTTATACTTAATCCTTTAAATGTCGATTAAAAGTTACGTGATACGTGATTCACTTTCCAAAGCCAATTGTTTTATACGTAGGCGTGCGTATGGGATGTATTGGAGAGTGGGAAAGGAATAAATAAGCAAATAATTTGAAACACAAACATATCCTTCGCTAACATATTGCAATTTGATCTTTGTTTTGAAGTTACTTTAATTGCTTTCCAAAGCTTTCGGAATAATTTTATGGCTAGCAGTGCACAGAAAATATATTTCGGAAAGACGTATATATACGTCCGGGGAAATCAACGCTTTTGCTGAGTGAGACGTTTATTTACGCCAGTGGCATTTAAGGGGTCAAACTCGTATCACGTAGTTTTAGCATCAAAGTATAGTATTATTGAATTCAATACATTGTTATTGCATGAGGGGGGCGCGATGAAAATTATGATTGAATATTGGGTCGCGAGTATTGAAACTTTGAGAAGCACTGTCATACAATTATTACAAAACATACACATACAGTTAAAGAAATCGCATTCAATAAGTTTAATGTTTAATATGAATAATCTAAGAATGAGGGGGATTTATTTTTCACCTTTGTTCTAAGCATTTCAGAAAGAATTTTGGTTTACGGTAAAAATTTCATTCCCGAAAATTATATTTGAGAATAACTATATGGGTATGTTAAAGGAAACAAAGTCCTTTATACTATGAGTAAAGAGATAGAACAAATAACTATTTAAAATAGGTAAAAACGACAAAAACTGTAAATTGGCATTATTCTTAATTATTTTAGGTTTCATGGCTTAGTTTTCTGATAGACAGTTGATTAAACCTTGCGTGCACAAGCAGTATGCTGAGTGATCTATGCCTTGCTAAACTCTCTGAAAATTTTTAAAAATATCTCGTGATCAACACTTGATTTCTATTTAATTTCTATTCAGTTATTCCTTTATTCATCTGAAGGGGACAACCCAAGAAAAAACAAAGTTTGTGATGGTGTAAAATCAATATAGTCTCAATTTGCTCCAATGAATACAAAGAATTGTCATATTAAAATCTTATGAAATAAATTGATTATATAATTGTGAGTATTTTTCAAGACAGAAAAGTAATGAATATGATTAGTATGCATAAGAATATGATTTATCCGAATAAATAATTCATATAATTTAAATTTGTTTTTTTTTATCAAAACGTTTTTTTTTTATTCCACAGTTTCATTATTTTATATAAAATGCATTCTTTTAAAAATTAAAGAGTCCAAACTTATATACAAAGAAAGATTTTTTTATTGCTTATGATATATTTAATTTATTTAAAATATTTATTTACTGATAAATATAATAAAATATGATTATTTCTAACCACCTGTGTAACTACATTTCTTGTTCTTACGTATGAAACGAAGGGTTAATTTCTGCTTATTTTAAATACAACGTGTGAGAGACCAATATATTAAAAGTCCTATGATGCAGATACCTTAAATTGAGGATACCAAAAGAAAAATTCCTTAAATGAAAATCTTATTATACGTTAAATGTCCAAGCATATCTTCCATAATTGAGATAAGTTATTATGTTTAATCTTCATTGTTAATCATTCTTTAAAAGTCAAACCAGACCATGACTGTGGAATTCTTCAACTTACTTTTTTTTTCTTTGAATCATCAAAACTGGGTAATCATAAAAAAAAAAAAGAAGAAATAACTCACAATTTTACGAATAAATTTAAAAAAATTCAATTGAAAGGTCTCAAAATACTTTTTGATTCTTTTATATAAACGTGTTGTTACTAATACCACCCAATCAACTGTGTCAGATAGAGGCCTAGGGAATTCATATTTGCAAGGGGATGAATTACGTTCGTCGCCACTTTGTGGACCGTGCAGAGGACAGTACGTTTTGGGTCCACATTCCACCTCAACTTTGAGGAAGAGCACCCTGGGGGATCAGGAGGTCTCCCACATCTTTACCCTACCCCTAACTTTACGTGAGATGTTTTGTCTCGAGAAATATTTAGAGACCCCATGCCACACAGGTACTAAATATTAACAAGCTTTCATACATTCTCTGGAGTTCGAATTATATATTTACATTGTACTATATAGCTGCACGAGGGTTAATGGTGGCTAACCCCGTGGTTTTGAACCATGGACAAGTGACGAGGATGAACAAAAGCAGGCATCCCCCTCCCCTAACTCACACCACGTCACGGGAGGACGTTTGAGCCTCGACATATTTAAAGAATACGACTACCCTAAAACTGTGAATTTTGCCAAAAATTGACAGTTATTTTATTATTTCATTTTATAAGCTATCTTATAAGCTTTATAAAAATTTCAAGTTCATTATTGTCCGTTCACTAGAACAAAAACTACAAGTGTTTTAGTAAAAGAAGATGCCATTACTTTAAGCAAGATATCATACTTTAAAACGCGTTTCACTCGAAATGTGTTTTTTTTTTTGAAAATGCTCAAACGGGGACAGCGATTACTCAAAAAGTTTTGAAAATAATTAACTGAAATTTTTTGCGTATGTTCGGTATAATAGTAGAATTGTCTTAAACTTCTGATTTATCAATCACTGTTTTATTACAAAATTTACAGTCTCTTATGTGAATATAATCACTGTTTTTTAAGCAATTTCGTATAATAACTAAGATAAATTGCTCAAGTTATTGCAAAAATTTAAATACCCCTTATCCTGAAGGTCATTTCAAGAACGAAGACTATTCAACATATCAGTATTGAAAAATTGAAAATTTTTCATAAGCTTTTGGTACTAAATGGGTCACGTTTAGGTTATTCTTTGTAAATTTTTACAAATGGTGTTCCCATTTTAGTAATTATAATTTCTTTAGCAAATTTTTAATGCTTAAGCCAATCTAAAAACAAAAAAAAACCTCCGTATCTTTTTTTTTTTTAAAAAAAGCTGTCGCGAGTAGTCGGATACCTTAACGTGCAGCGGTCCCTTCTGCACTTCGGGTATCCAATGGTAACGAGACTTGAACTCACGACACGCTTGCCAGAGCCCGGTGCCTTGACCACTATGCCAGAGCTTCTCAAACTGTGGGGCGCGCCCACCTAGGGGGGCGTGATAACCCTTGGAGGTGGGCGCGAGCATATTGAAAATTCAGAAACAAAATATTATTTTAAAAATTATTAATTTATTGAAAGTAAACAAGCAAAATGCATTCTGACACAATTAAAAACAAGAAGAAAACATTTACATTGATATAATACATTTATAAATGTTTCAATACTACATAATGTATTTTACAATTAATTTAAGAATACTAAGTTACGAATAAGTTAAATAATTACCAGTGACCCCACGGGCTTTTCATATAAAAAATTATATGCAAACATTAACACTTATCTTGATAATTTTTGTACAGTTTATAATTAATTCCTTAACTGCCGAGAAAAGTTGCGTGATTCACTCCCCAATGCCATCATTTTCACTTATACAAACGTATGTGAAGTATTGGGGGGGGGGATACATATGCAAATTCTTTAAAATAAGTAAATCCTTCGCAAACACTGTCAATTTCATTTTATCGCTTTCCAAAGCCTTCGGAATAATTTTATGGTTAGCAGTGATCAGAAAAGATCGTATTTCGAAGAGACGTATATATACGTCCGGGACAATTTATGCACTGACTGAGCGAGACGCCAGACATTTAAGAGGTTAAAGTTGTATTGTAGCTTTAGTGTCAAAGTATCGTATTATCCAATTTAATACATTGTTATTGTATGAAGGGGGTGCGATGAAGATTATGATTGAACATTGAGTCGCAAGTATCGAAAGTTTGAGAAGCACTACACTAGGCTACTACATTCTCTGGAGTTGGAATATAAGTCATAAGGAACATCAGTCCCCTTCAGCAGCCACTATCGTCTAGGCAGCAATAAAACTACTTTTGTTATCTACTTTCAATTTAACAACAATAATTATGTTGATAACATACTGTTGTTAAAAATTATGTGCCAATAAATTACTTATAGATTGTTTACTATTTAACTTACAGAATAATGTATAGTTCAACAGATCTACGAAAGCCTTTCCATATTTTAAATTGTAAAATAGTTTTTGCTTAGGAAAAAAATCGTTTGCCGCTAATGTATGCATTTGCTTTAATTTTGTTCGTTATGAAAATTATATTCTTGAGAGAGAAAAAATAAATTTTAAAAGTACATGATATTTTACAGACTAGATATTATACTTTGCCCCCAAACAAAGAAGTTTGGGTTCAAAATTTAACCAATATTCTCAGAAAAATATTTGTTCAACGTCATGAAATACAGTGAATGATGAATTTAACTTGATAAACATATTCGGGACAAATATACTCGATGCACAACTTGCAAATTCTTATTCCAAAATCTAATTTCTGAAGATAATAAAATTCTTTTCGATTCTGAGAATACAGTGACTTTCCTTCAGCCGTAAAGGGAATACCATGTTATAAAAAGAAATAGCATTTCAAATTCTCTGATTTACGATGAAGTCACCGTATCGATTTTTGAGAAGTTTTTACAAAAAAAGACTAACTTCTTTTGTGATTCCGCCCAAAGAAATATTCTCATATTTTACAGTAAAAATTCAGGATATCTTCCGGGTATTTTATTTTTCCGTAGGTTCATTATTTTGGGGTGCTAAGCAATTTTGAACAGGAAAAAAATCCTGACCTATTTTCGCTTTCTCTTTATTTTTTCCAGAAGTAGTCTAGATTTTCAAACAGAAAGTGTCTGAACACGAGTATGATTTATATAAAACGTTTTTGTTTTCAATTTCAGAAGGCTACATATACAATATAAATTCTCTATCTTTATTTTTGAAAGACAGAAGAATTGTGAAATTTTATATTTCAAAACTATACTTTACCAGAATTACAATTTTCCTTTTATCATATTTTGCTGAATTTCATTATTTGGTTTATATATTTCCTATTTTTATAAAGTCTGTACGATTTAAATGTATATACGTAACTTTGTGGTTGCTGATACTTCAAAAAGATACTCATATTTTTCGATAATTTTGTTGAAATTTTAAACACATATTCACTTTTTTTGAATTCCTGGGCATATATTTTTTTTGATAATAGAAAAAGATCCACAACAAAGTTATTGCTGTAAAATGAAGCCTGAAATTAAATTAAACGAGTATTAATTATTCCCTGTATATATATATTCCAAAAATTTATTTTCATTCTTACTTTAAACCACTAAATTCTTTTATTTGGGAGAAAATTATTCCTGGGCTCCTTCATGCAGTTATATAAAGAAGTAATGTGTACTTACATAAAACATACTTACTCGTTCTTTGACATGGAAATAACAGAAACGTTTCAAAATTATATATGAGTATTTTTCATATATTAGATTTCTTACTGTATTACACTGGATCTCTGTATGATATATATGATTGCAAAATGATTTAAAACTTTACCTTATGCTCCGTACATTATATTACAGCTATGTGTAGTGTTACCCATTATTAAATTTTTCAAATGTTTCACAAAAAAAAAAATTAAAAAAAATTGTGCTATAAAATTAAATTTTACACACAAAAAATAGTATTTATGAAATGTTTTGTAATATATCTAAGTGTCGTAAATCTAAGAAAAAATTATACACATATTTGACATAACATTTCCTACATTGGGCACACTGATTTCTCTCCTCACTGGTTTTGTCACAAGAATTAGATCCTAATTCAACCTTTTTTACCCTTTTGTTACAGATATAATGGTACTTCATACGAAAATTTCACTTAAGAGGAATAAGCAGTGACCAGATTCCTTTAGTGGGAGGGCGAAAAAGTTTTAGAAATTCATTGCAGACTATCATAGCAATGTGTGGAAAGTACACTGTTAGGTAGAAATATATTTTTGTAGATTGTTATCTATATCTGAGTGCAGTGGAAGATAGAAATATGTGGAATTAGGATCAAACTTTCGTAACTATACCACAACAGTATAATAGCAAAGTAAGTGAGAATAGAAGTCAATGTGCATAATATAAGAAGAGTTATACCAAAAGAGAAAAATTATCTTTGACTTTTCCCTTCATATATGACGCTCATTTAACTTTGATAATTACACAATTATAACTCTAAAATTCTATAATAATAATAATAACATACAAAACTGCATAAAGTTTATGAATTTTCAGAAACGTATACTTATTTATATGCCTTACATTCATGTGTTTTATAACTCAATTTTTAAACAGTTTGTTCTACACTCCAAGCTATAAAAATAACAAAGTATCTGATGTTCTTGATAGTTGCATGATGTGAAGGACATGCATCACTGCTGAGCAGAATGTGTGCTAGGAAAATTTTTGGAAGCAGTAAAGGAGAGAAGAAATGTTAGCCAGTTTTTCATGCTGAAATCCTGTTTGATCTTTGTTTATTTGTATAAAAGGTCTTATTATGCCTCACATATTAAGGATTGATCTGAATTCAGCCTAGGTCTGGATTTTATGTAGCACAGTTGTTGCCATCTAAGAAACTTGATTACCTTAACCCAAAATTGTTGTCCATGTCGAATTAAATTCCTCCCTTATTATGGTATGGTTATTGTTGGGATGGGCTTTGGAGTGATGATGTGAAAGTTCAAAACTGCACCAAACATGTCAAAAAACGGAATGACATACATCTTCTACTCATGATCCATGCGAATCATTATATATGCCAAGCTCAAAAATTATTATGATGTGGTACATCAACAAGTATCTACAAGTGTAGTAGTACGTCATCTACAGCATTTTAGACTGTTTGTATGAGTCCATTTATGTGTCTATGCTTAACTAATTATGACGAAGTCTGCATTTACATTGGTGCGTTTCAAGAAACACAGACCGTCTTTTCCGTCTAATTGAAAGCCTAAGAATTGAATTGCATATTTTTTAGACGAAGGCCAGGGTAAGCAAATAGTATTGATCATAGTTTATTTTGGTCTAATTATCAGTTGAAGTCCTGATAATCAATGTCTTTCTAGTTTAGGAGGCATAAAAGGTACTCTGTCCAGCCAATGCTACTTCTGAGAGCCTACGTGAAGCCTTACTTTCAAGTAGGACATGGGAAAACGTACCAAAATGAAAATGCGTGATATATGTAGTATGCAGTTTATTTTATTTTTATTTGATACGCAGAATATCCATTTCAGTTTTACTGGAGTATTAGAAGGGTATCTGGTAGGAAACTCACCAATGGTAAAATATGAAGAATTCCCCCAAATAATCAAAACTGCATGGAATTCAAAACTCCAATTTTATGTCTAAAGTCTAAGCTATTCTATGTCCAATGCATACAGAAAGAGATTCTGATGACCATGGTGGCTACACCCATTTCTGATCTCTGTACATTCAATTATTTAAAAATGCAATTATTTTAACCTTAAATTAAAAGGTAATCCTAAAATAAATATAGCTTTGTTTTTTAGTGTTTGTTTAATTGCTAACAGTAAATTAAATGACTTGAAATTATAGAGTAATATTTTATTTGTACTGAAAACCATTGGTGTATATTCATAAAAACATTTTTTTTAAATGACTGAACAAAACTATAATTTTTTTCATATGAAAATAAATATTCTATCACTTATTACTCTTAGAAAAATCTTAAAGGATAGTCCATTAATTGATACATTTTCAAATCAATTAAAGGTTTTTCAAGTCAATTGAGTAGATCAAAATCCTTCAATGAACAGAAATCACACCAATTAATAAGCTTTCATATTAATTCTATAAATAAGTTTAGCTGTATTTGCCGAAGAAGTAAAAAAATAATATGGATCATTAACTTTAAATAAAATTTAGTAAATGGAATTTTTCTTTTTAAAAATACTTAATTTTATATCAATATATTTATATTTGTTTTTTAAACTACAGTAGTTCAAAATTGTAATACTTTTGATACATTTTGCTGTATTTCTTTCTTTTGGTCAATTTGAAAAGTCTTTATAAGTCCCACATTTATATATTTCGAAGATACATAACATTCTCAAGAGATGAAAATCGAATAACTTAAATCAAAGAATTCATCGCCATCCTTTCCACCAGAATCTTTACTTATTAATGCAATCTTGAGAAAGGGATGTATCAAGATGTCGGAGTAACGAATGATGACGGATTGCTTCAAGAGCCACAATTTTCTAGATGAGACTTCTTTCCAGTGAAATATATCGCATTGTTCATTAATATTATGGCTAAGACACATTTGACTAGTCCTAATAAATCACTTAAACTTTCCATCTACATCTACATGACCTTAATATACTGATAAATAAAACCTTTACATACTTGTAATAATTTTATGTACTCATTGTTGCGCATAAAAATTAAATAACCACTCTTGTGAAGAATCCAATATCTTGAAATTTCTCAAGCAAATTCATTTATACCAAGTATGCAAAAGTTTGAACTTTCCAATACCAAACAAGATAAGTTTCTTTCTATCATACTGCAAATTTCTATCTCAAAAATTAGCATTGTATACATCAAACAGCAATTTCAGGGGGTTTATTTTTTCGCATTGCTAGTGTTGCAGCTCTTTGTCGAGGTTCTTACAGTTTATTATACGACTTCACGCTTGGTCGTGCATTGACATGAAAAAGGAGGAGGATTCGACATACCGAGCAATATGATTCCGCCTACACAAAACGTTAAAGTGCAAGCAGCAATATGTACTGGAAGGAAGTGAGTCTTCAGTGGAAGAAAGAGTCTGTTATAAGTAGGAATGTATGCAAATGGCACAAAGAAAAGCACTTTTCCTTTGAAATCATTCTACTTTATCCAACACGTTATTTGCTTTTCCATGCTGCCCATGGTGTCTAAAATCATTTCCTTTCACTTAGGTATGAAGAGATTGCCCTCGGAGGTGGACTTAAGGACGTTTGGTTTTAATAGAGTATCAGTATTATCGAGGAACATCATGGCTAATAGCAGAATGGCTTCATAGAATACGTCTCCCTCAAATGGGATTCGAGATTCATTCCTGAGAAACGTGTGAGCGTGATTCGGTATTTACTATTTCTGCGCTTTGCAATTAGTCGTATTAATGTTGGATTAACACGCGATCACTCGCGCCTATTTTTGCTACCGTCGTTACGCGTGGGGTGTAAAGACTTTTAACGCGTGTATTTAAGTATGAAAAAAAATTAAGTCAATTATGATACATATTAATAAAGTTCAAGATGTTTTTTGTATTATGCAAAATAAATTATTAAATTTATTGCATACAAATAAAACTTACATTAATTTAAACTAAACCTACAAACTTTTAATTTTAAAACACATAATTTCATATTTTTTACATAAACCACAAGTAAAAAAACGCATATACCAGTAATAAACTTACTTTGTAATTAATGTTAAGGATAGTAGAAAGTAGAAAACAAATATTTTAATCATTTTCCACACATTCACAGCATATTCACTGTATTCATATGTATGTAAGCACATTTTTTTCTTACATTGAAGGCAAAAGGAATTGGTTTTTACATCTTTTACCCGTGGACAAACAGCTCAGAGCCCCTTTTTTGGTGAATTAATGCTCTTTTTACTACCTTCTGAGTCAGTAAAGCTTCTTTTGTGTTTTTTTTTCCCCATTATTTGTTTCGTCAATTTTTTTTTTTTTTTACTGACAAGTTTCTTCCAATTCTTGTGCCGTATCCATGGGATGGGCAGATTGCTCAATATGGGCTCTTCTGAAATTACACAGTCTTCAAAATCACTTAGTTCATCCTCAGAATCTGTCGATACAGTATCTAATAGATGATAGAGTCGCTGTTGCTCTCTCTCCCATGGAATTTTTCGCCATAATTTCTGAAAAGTGTTTTAAAAAAATTTAACAAAAATTATATTTTACAATTATTTTTAAGATTTATATTATTTTTATACTAGAATTATCGAAATTTTAAATAAAATATGCATGCGTATTAATATATTTAAAAAAAATAAATAAACGAAAGAGTAAAACTTACCCCATTGTTTAGATGCTTCGAGTACGAAAATATAACTCAATCACTCGCTGGGAGCTCTCAGCACCCCAGAAAAATTTTGAAGGTCGTTACGTTCGAATCGTCCCAGTGAAAGTGACCATCACGCCTGAAGGTTCAATGACCTAAAATGGGCAGCTATAGAAAAATCGTGGTTCAGCGTATTCTTTTTGGAATTCTAGGAAGCCTTTCTTGTCGCTGGTACACAACAGCTTGTACACAACACCCCGCGCGAGTGACCGCGGGTTAAATATTATTTAATTTGAAAAATAGAAACTTTCTTAAATGGATATTATAAGTCGTAGGGGAAAAAGGCCGTTTTTCGTATAAACGTATTAAGATTTTTTTTTCTTTTTTTTCTCTGTAGAACAAATATGAGGTTTGAATATTATGAAATACCATTATTAGTTCTAAAAATAACTTTACTGGTTATTGATAAAAATCTCCAAAATTACCAAGGATATTTATTCTAAGCAATTGAAAGTAATTATCACTTGTCAAAAGAAATAAAATTTATTTTGTTGTTATAAAAAATTTATTTTGAACAAAAATGTTAAATGGAGGGTATTATGGAATAGTCAGGTTGTATGGAATGGTTGGCTTAAGCCATTGGAAATCTAACTAAGACTTCATAAAAATTTAGTTATTTTACCTATAAAAGCCACATCTGTAAGAATACTTCTAAGTCATTACTGATTCGAGTCTATTTACTAAAGTCACCAATATCATCTGTTTCCAGTACAATCAAAAAGAGCCCAATGAGAAAACAGCCGGAGCATTGAATCCATATTTCCTTCCATTGATCTTTGAATAATTTTGCGTTACAGAAAATACCTTCAGTGTTTTTGTTTTATGTTTTTTTTAGTTGATGGCATGAAATCTGTTTCAAATGATACACCAAAATTGAATGATTCCTTGCTCCTAACACTGGAGTCATTTGTAGTAGGTTTACATGTCTAGAAGGTCGGTTCAAGTTGGAATTCTTAACAAAGAGTTTTTGAATGTTTTTTTTTGTTGTTGTTGCTTTGGAGCCTCTGGTACATGTGTGTGTGGTTTTGTCTTCTTTTACTTTCATTTTCTAACGCTTTTTTATATGGGGAATATGCTATTATAGAAAACGATACAGATTTCCTGCCTCTATATTTGACTTCTTTTTTGGAGGAGGGGATGATATCTCTACGAGAAGAACAAAATTTGTTGACTTAGATGTATCAAGGAAAACCTTATCAAGGCTCTTAGAAAAATAAGGCTGCGGTGAACCAGAGCTTGCAGACAAATATGAAGCATGGTCATTGGGTGGTATCATGGCCTGTGACCTAGGAGCAGTGAGTGTAAAAGCAATAAAATATTCGTTGCTAAATACATCCTGTTGAATGGTTAAATACCAGTCGCTTTGAAGCCGTTTACTGCTATGTGTTGTTCTAGATCATATAACAATATTCAAATAAGGGAAATATTGTGTTTCGTTTCCATTCCAATGCCTTCAACTTCTTAAGAAATTATTTAAGTTCTAAATGAGGCTATATTACTATTTATATTTTATAGCTATTGTTTAGTCATCCTTATTATACACAACGCTCCTTTTTTAACTTTATTTTTATTCAGTATATAGTGTCGGGTATTATAGAATACCTGGAATTCCACAATATCCGACAATATCCTTGGAAAATAAACCTTTAAACTGAAGGACAAAACATTGTCAGCTAAAAAAACCACAGTATAATAAATAACATTTCATTTGTGTTTGTGTATCCGTCTGTGTGTGTTGTGTTTACATTGTGTTTAACTTTAATGTTTAAATCAGCTGTGTACTTTAAAATCTTATCTGCACACTTGCTTTGTAGTGAGTGTACCACTCGCAACAGCAATGGGTCAACTCTCACTGTAAGGCATCGTGAGTCTTTTTTCTGTCGCTTACGGCTTTTCTACGTGTTATCCACTACAAACAAAGCCAAAACCACGGTATTCTATCTAAACCGATTATTTTATAATACTCGCCTTTAATCTAACTCTAAAAAGAAAAATGATGAAAAATGTTTCAGTTATATCTAAAAAAATATAACGATCTGCACAAGTTTGTTTTAAAATGTATTTTAAAATTGAGAAACACATTAATGGGAAAGAAAACATTTTATAGAAAGTTGTACAACAGCAGGTGCTTAAGCTTATTGCCAGAATTTGCGTGGTAAGCCTGAAAGCGACGCTGCATGGAATTCCATACGTTCTGGAAGATTCCTGGCATACAACGTATTCTCTCGACAGCTACAAATATTTCAGCGTTTCCTTTACCTGAAGAGACAGGCGTATCGTGCATCAAACTCTTTATGTGTACCTAGAAAAAGAAGTTCAAGCACTTTCGAACACCCCTTTGTAGTACGATCTCTCAATAAAATATTTTCTGTGTCTCATTAATGTATATATATATATATATATATATATATATATATATATGGAAACAATTTATATAAAATATAGAACATAACAAGGGGAAAAAAGAAAAAAAATTAAGATCAAATTTAATGAAATTCAAATAAGAACCTAGCGAGTCAAAATGCAATTTCGGACTTAGGACCGAATAAGTGGGGTTAAACTAGTTTGAAGGCGCCAACTTCCCCCTTTGCAACTCGGTAGGAAAGACCAAAATAAAATAAATAGAAATTTAAAGTATAAAAATTCTAAGTATAAAAAATCCAAAGTATAAAAAATCTCTAAAAATATGAAAGAACAACCGACTACTATTAAGCAAAAAATTCTCCCAAAATGTTTAAGCAGAAAAATATCAAAGAATTACCCAGTAAAAGAATTCTTCCAAAAAGATTTTAAAACTTCTGCTCACAGAGCTTATTCCAGGAGATCCAACACTCTTGAAACCGATGGAAAGCTTTTATATGTTGTGTGATATAAAATCTAATTGTACTATATATATATATATAATACAAACTCTAAATTAACTTACCTATATATTCATTAAGTGTATTGTGTTAATGTGAGTGAGGGACGGCTGAAGCAAGTTGCATGAAGTGCATCAAAAGTGAATTGCATGCGTTGTGACGTAATAAATGTGCATTCTTAACTGTTATTTGTTTAAATCCCTTTCTACACAGATGAATTAATCGCAAAACTTTGCATCCCAAGTATATGTAGAAAATTAATATGTTATTTTATTTAAAAATGATGTATAAAAATATTTTTCTACAAACATAAAAACTATACGTATTTTTAATATGTTAGATATTATTTATTAGTGATCTCATTATATTAGTTATTTTCAGAATTTAACGTTTATTAGTTTTAAGTAATATTCCGAGCAACTATAGTGTTTTTAAATTTAAATAAAATATATTGTACCATATATTTTAAAGTGTTACGTGAAATAAATTTTAATATGTAAGTATTTTTTACTGAAATTATGAAAAATTCTAAATCACTACCTGTACTGCCTAGTTACGCAAATAATATATTAATTACAATTTAACGTTATTATAGGATACAACTTGAAACTTTCTGTGATAGGTATTGACATCAAATAATTTATATTCTTTAATATAAATACTTGAAATTCTTGACATAAAATATGAAACTTCTTCCCAAAATAAAATCTCGTGACAATCAAAACTTAAAACGTTAACTGTTCTATCCATTTAATAAGTTGAATTATATTTAAACGCCTCCGAAATTTATTGCAGTCTATTTCAATTTCAGTTTCTTTTGTTTCGACGGCTGTGTGGTCAGGTATCATCCTGATATACGTTTTAGATTTATGGAAGATAATGTATTCCGCTGAACAATGAGAACTGAGCTGTTTTGACAACTCTATCTCTTCGATTGTTTAATTCGATTCAACGCCTGTCAGCGAAAACATATCACATAGCATTTACTCGCAGTTTTCTGGATAAAGTACTGTCTATAAATTTGAAATATTGGGCTTGGGGCGAAGCCATAAACCTTTTGGAAATTTAATATTATCTTAGACGTAAAAATACAATTTTGTTCGTTTCAGAAACGTTGAAAGAATTTTATACAGAAAGTTTTGTTTACTTAAAACAATAAATAATTATATCCTAAGTCTTACATACGTTCTTTTATTTATATTCGACGTATTTGGTACTAAAATTTTCGAAATTAAAATTCTTTGCATAGGTCATGAAAGCTTAAAATGCAAAAACTAAAGTTTTTTTTTTCAAAAATAAATGTATAGTTATTTTTAAAATAGCTAAAATTTTGGAACTGAAACTTCCTTAAAACGAAAATGTTTAATTCATGAATATGTGTTTATATCGCTGTCACTCATTTCAATCGCAGATATGATCATACACTAAGTTTTATTTTTAAATTATATACTCTAAAATAAAGTCGTATTTAAAAGCTTATATTTGTAAATAGAAATTTAAGTGTATGAAATGACTTAATAATATAATACAAAACTTTCCACAAAGTTAGATAACTATTTCCACCAGATAAGTTTAAAAATAGTGTACAATCTGTTTTTAAAATTATAAGGTGCAGGACATTTCACCCATTTTATTTTGATACGTACATACATTTATATATGCATATAAACACACATATATGCTGTATACTTATTGATATGTCACTACAATTATAAATGACAAAAACTGCATCCTAGTTAGAAAATTACAAATTTTAAAAACAGGATTGGAAGATGTTCTCTCGTAAAATCTTGAATTCATAAGTTGTAATTTTCCTCTATCTATTCTTGTTGATGTTGCTAATGCTACCTGTTTGACCAAAACACGAAATTCATCTGGCAAGGGCTAGTTGTACGCTTGACGTTAACCGCAGTTTGGTGCATACAGGTGACGGTGTGATTTGTCGGTTCCTCCCCAATTTGGGAAAAATATTCTGGGGTAAGCCCTTACCCCTCTATTTGCGCCCACAGCCTCACAGAGCACACATTCGTCGGCTGTTAAGTACCACCTCCATACCGCAAGGCACTATACATTTACAAACATCCATGCCAGCTTCGGATTCAGGCCAGGACTATGGCTTTAATGTAATCAGCGT
Organism: Trichonephila clavata; assembly: GCA_019973975.1. Lineage (NCBI taxonomy): Eukaryota > Metazoa > Arthropoda > Arachnida > Araneae > Nephilidae > Trichonephila > Trichonephila clavata. The sequence continues at coordinate 36,148 of BMAO01011770.1, forward strand.
CACTAATTTCTGCTCTACGGATGGTGGTGTAATGAGTTCTAAACAGGATACTCAGATTAACGAATTCAAGAAAGACCATTGTGGTTCTCTGTGATGAGATCATGAAAGTTATTTAGTTCCCCAACAAATCTTTAAATTGTTTGCAAATTGAGCTTTGTCTTAAAAATGTATCAATTTTGATGTAAATGACAAAAACACGAAAATAAAAATATCAACATTTCAAAATCCCATTTGGATTTTCTTCCATCACGCCAAATTTCTTTAAATCAATTAGTTCATTCGATTATTCTACAAACCAATGTGTTTAAGTCTCTACAATCTGTGTATTATTTTTATTTTTGTTCTGCTTAACTACTAAACATTAAATATGAAACGGAACTCCAATAATAGTGTGAAATACTTCTCTTATATTTTACATGAAAGCATAAGCATAGTATTTTAAAAACAATTCAATGTAAAAATCAAAAATGTGTCAAACTATAAAATTAAACATTTCCATGATTAAAACAATACCTCAAACGTAATAATTGCAAATTAAGTGTCCTATGTGATAAATATAATATCTTTAACTATTTTGCATGTAACTTTTATGATTCAAGAATAATGACCATAATTTTTGTATTAACTTTACTTTGTTACTGAATAAATAATATCCATCTTCAAAATTAAAATAATATAAGATATGATTCTTAATTCTGGCTAGTAAGATGCAAATTTGTATCCATATATTGACAGATAGTTGATTATTTTTCAAAAATTATAATGAAGAATAAATCTTAAATTTTTACAGCTTAAAAGTTATATCATTGGTATACCGTAAATATACATAATAAATAGATATCATATAAATAGATATGGATCAATATTATTATTATCATTTTAAAATGATCAAATATTAAAATCAATATATTATTTTAAAAATGTTATATAAACGCATTAGATTAACTATTCTAATGTACCTTAGTTAAACCTTTAATCTGTTCATATATATATTATCGTTATAAGTATAAAATCATAATAACAAATTAAAGAACGATGAATTTTAATTTTACAATACTTAGCTAGTTATATCAAAATACAAAAGAGGACTTAATTATGTGTTTATCTGCCAGGTTAAATGATCTTTTAAGCCTTACTTATATATAACAATACCATGTCTTTAAATGATTTATGAGACATTACTACTAATAATAGCTATAATTCAGACATTATTAATATCTTTTGCAAATATAACTGTAATAATTTACCAAGTAATAATGTAGTTTCAAACCGTTAATACTTCGATCTTTAAGTACATTTTATGAAGAGTTAAATATTAATAATGGTAATTAAACTTCTAGTATTCCATACTACTTGTTATCAAAGCCAATTACACATTTATTTTCTACCAGTTAGCTATAGTCACTGCAAAAATACTAGCAATACGCTGGCAACTTC
>BMAO01011771.1:0-21485 GCA_019973975.1 Trichonephila clavata
AATGAGTGGCTTTGCTTCTCCTTAAGCAAAAATTAACATTAAAGTCTTCAGTTAAGATAATCGCTTATAATCATCATCGGATCCAATGATTGCAGCAGCCTGTGATGTGTACAGCACTAATACTTTATGGATAAAGATGATAAAAGCTGCGACAGAACTACCTGGTAATATATGGACTTTCGCCAGGAATTGCTGCTAGTTTTGCTTTTTTTTTTCTTTCACGAAACTCTTTTTCTCTTTTTGCATTTGTTCTCGGCTATCTGACCAGTATTAATTTTGATTCATTGGAAATAAAAATTAATAATATAAACTTAATGCATCACAACAGAAGTCACTGTGTTTGTTTACAAGACGCTATCCGTAACGATTCTGGCGCGAACGTTCGTGACATATGCACAATGCCCCAGACAATCCCGTAACAGGAAGAGCCATATAATGGTAATATTTTGGGTGCATTTATTCGTAAAAAACGGCACGTATATTACATAAAAACTACGAAAATTCGTTACGAGAGCAGAAAGAGTACCCACTTCATGTCACCAATACCTAAGCGCCTTTCGTCCATAGCAGCAAGAAATTTTTTTGATGCACAATTCCCCCTTAACAATCGTCCAACTTTTTCATGGATAGCATACCCCACCCCCCGAGCTCTCGTTTCCTCCCACTCGCTATCTCCTCACCATAGCGACGTTTCGGGGGGGATCACTACTTCCATTCGCTTTTTCACTTTTACGCAAAACTGGCTAAATTTCCCATTCACTCCCGTCTGCAAAGAAGTTTCACTTCAAAATACTATACTATTAACTTTATGCCAATATAAAAGTTATGAATCTTGTTAACAAAATTACTTTTTTCCTCTCAATTTATCTTGAGATTCTATTTATTTTATACAATGGAGATTTAATTCCATAACAAACTGGTTACGATTAGCTTAGCCGCAAAGACATTCAGTAACATTAAAATTCCTTCCACAAAAGAAACTACGAAAACAACAATTACTACTACAATTTTCGTATCGCATTGTGATTACAGTTAATACGACTAATGAATCTATTTCTTCTTTTTACTAATATTTTTAGAAATTCTATGTATCCAACTTATCTTGAGTTTAGAATAATGGGAAAATAGCGTTAGACATTGAACATTTTTACGTAAAAAATGTCGTGGATAAATGCGTAAATATTAAGAGCTTCATTATACTATAGTAAATATACACTATATGTAAAAAAAAATGTATGGGAGAACGTGGCAAAGATCTAAATGGCTTACTGCAATGCTTACACAAAAATATAAGCAACATCACAAAAATAGATTTTGTCAAAGTTCCTTCTTCACTTAAATGCCGTTAATTAATAGCGGATCTGCTTGGAAGACTTAAGGCACTTCAAATCCCATTGCATTACTAACAGTTCATGCAACTGAATCTTCAATATCAAATGAAGTAACACTTGAAAAAGATCACATTCTGATTCAATAACTGGATCAATTTATATACAAAAACCATTAAGTGTAGCAGAGGAGTTAAATAAAATAATCATAGAAGTATATGCACCAGTGCAGTCTATTAGATTTGAAACACTGTCATCAAAAATTCGAAAAGAAATGTCTTTTTTTTTAATGGAGGGAGACGTGGTGACGACCTGAAAAGAACATACTCCTATTTAATGACGATAAGACCTACTAGTGAAGAATTCAAACACGCATTTTCTATGGCAGGACAATTTGTGAAAAAATTAAAAAGCCGTTCCAACGATGAAACGCTCGAGGAGCTGTGATTTTATAAGTATATTTAAAGAAACACAAGAAATGAAGAAATGCTTTTTTAAAATTTCCTTACGTACTGTTTTTATTTGTTTTTTATGATAAATTAATTTTTATTTGTTTCATTAAAAAAAAATCAATTTTTAATTATATTTTCAGTTTTATTATGCGATTTCAATTACGCTAATATGTAAGTATTTTTAATAAGTAGTCCAATCCTAATCCCTGGATTTGGATAATGTAATCCCGAAATCCCGGGATTGAAAATATGACACCGGATTGCAAATCCTAACCCACTTCCTTCATATTTGATGAGTATGCTTCTTTAGATGAATTTAAATCTGCTAAGGACAATTCTAACTGTAATCGACTCACAAAGGGGGTTACGTGGCTTATTGATAAAATAAATTCCGTTTGTGAACTTTTAGATTTCGAACAAGAATCTAGCAATAATGTTTAGTCAATTGAATAGAGATTCACTAGAAAGATAACGGTAGCTAATATATAAATGTACTTTCACTTTTAGAAATTTTTAGATTTAGAAGTATTTTTTTAAATCAACAGATGAGAAAAAATATGAATATTCTTCAATAGAGAGAGAGAGAGAGAATCGAATGATTTATACTAAGACTTAGATATCTATAAGTTATATATATATATTTATGTAAACAGGGACTATATATTCATATAACATCATAAAATACCCAACGAAGTGAGTGGGAAACGGGTAGTTTCTTATAACCAAAAAGTTTTTAGTTCAGATTTTATATACCCAGACGATTTATAATGCAATAAGAGATGGTTAAGGAAGGGATTTGTTGGACTAGTTTATATTATGTTACACTTATTTTTAATCAATTGCGTTGAATAAAAGTCAGGTATTTCTTTTTCATTTTGCTTGAAAGTTATGTGAATTTTAAGAAAATACAGATAATAAATTTTTATGAGAAGATTGAATTATCTAATATTGATACATATATAAAATTTTGATTTAAAAAATTACTTTCTATTGATTATGAGAAGAGATGGATAAAGTTTTACTTGAGAAAGTTTTAAGTAACTTTTGTATTAAAATTTCTATACATTAGAAGCATGTTATTTGTAAAACTTTTATCTACCTATCTATCTTTGTATATGTATGTGTATGTATATTTATATATGTATGTATGCGTGTATATATAATATAATGAGGAACAGTCATCATGATAAAGGAAATTATTAAAAATGGCATGTTTCTACGAAACTAAAATGCTTTCATATATTCTTTTTTTCTTTTCTTAAAATATTTAGCTTCTTATTTAATTTTGCAGAAAACACATATTCTTTCATTTTTCCACGATATTGAATATAAATAAATAAAAAATGTTGCAAAGAAAATCTTTGAAATGTTATTCTCTAGAAAAAATGCATAACATTTCAAAATTGATATTTTTTCCCAGATGTAAATATTTAAAAAAAATTAATGTAATAATCTTCTTAAAATTCCCAGACAAAATGTGCTTATAAAATAGTTTTAGCGTGCAGTACACAGTATATTTATTTCTTAAATCATTAATAAAAACAACATCAATTGGAACTTCAAAGAAATAACAATTAATTGCATTTAGTATTATACAGGGTGCGGCGAAAAAACCCAGATAAACAATTTATTTAAACAACTTTATAAAAAATTAAGAAATTAACACAATATAACAAATAATATATAATAAGAGTACACTCGTACTAATAAATAAATTGAATTGGTTTCAAAGTGACCGCAGTTTGCAGCAATGCAGAGGCGCAAACGCTTGCAGAAATTTTCAACAATGAACCTCAAGTTTTTTACCTTTAATCTATCCCATTCCCGCAGAATCAATTGCTTTAAAGAGTCCAAAGTTTTGTATGGTGTAGTAAAGTCTCTGGACTCAAAAATGGACCATACACTGTAATCCATGAGATTGAGATCCGGCGAGTAGGGTAACTATTCTTCACATGTCTGGAAAATTTGCCTTGCACCACTCTTGTGTCTTTTTAGCCTTGTGAGCTGGTGCAGAGTCTTGTTGAAACGTCCACTTTGCATTTCCGAAATGCTTTTAGGCCGACGTAAGTACAACAGCTTCAAGAATGTCCCTCCGGTACACTTTTTGATTGATTTCACATCCTCTTCCACAAAAATTAAAGGAGTTTTACCACTTGCGCAAATTCCACCCCAGACCATGACCGACTTTGTATATTGGCGATATTCAACAACTGCCGAATGCTTGGAGCGTTCACAGACCAGATTCAATCATTTGGGGAGTTATGAACTTGTTGAACCGCAAAGAGCTTCTCATCAGTTAAAAGAAATCTCTCCCATCGCTGACTTGCGGTCCGTCTCAAAACCTTACAGCATCTTTGGAGCCGAACGAGTTTGTTTCTTTCATTGAGGAGATGAAATTTTCGCAACTTGTAAGGCTTCAGTCCAAGCTCCGTTTTTGCAATTCGTCTCACCTATCTGACACATATTCTCATGTCACGAGCGATTTTCTCATGGCAACCATCGGACTCCTCTGGACTCGCTTTTCGATGGCCTTACGATTCATTGAAGTGTTTATAGTGCGTTTTCGCCCACTTCCTGTATCTTCGACCATTATTGCCAAGCTCTTTGAAACGGCAAATTGCATCAAACACTGTTTGCCGAGGTACAATAAGCAAATGAACGACTTCACACTCTCGTTTACTTTTCTGAAACAACTCTAAAATAGCAGACCTTTTGCTCGACATTATCAAACACACATAAATTAAAGTACAAACTAAGAAATGTATTAAAAAATATTTTATTATTAAAGTGGTGGATAAAGAAACATGAAAATACCAATTAAAAGGAAATTTATTAGTTATTCTAGGGGGCAAGAAATTTGTGCGAGTTTTTTTGCCGCACCCTGTAATTACTTTAATAACCTAAAACAAAAATAAGGAAATCAAAGTAACTAAAACCAGGTATTAAATTTATCTATCTGGACAAAAATAACTCAACTTTAATATTTATCTTTTACACTTGAAATAATGCTAAGCAAATATCACTTTCAATTTCAATTTGTGTCATCATTTCGCAAGAGAGATTTTAGAAAATTACGATCGTCAATGACACTCACTAATATGAAACTCGTGATTTATCTTTACTCAGCGTAAAATTTCTTTTCCGAAACCGTCACTTTCCGTTTTTAAAGTAGTTTTATTTAATTATGCACTCAGTCCTTTTATTCAATTGCGAAATTTATCTGACATGATTAATTTTAAACCTTTAGAAGTAAAAGTAATTCGTACAGTGCTTTAATCTGTTATGAAAGAATTGGTTTGTTAAAGATATATTTGAAACTATAGTTTCTTCTTTTGTCTTTGCATACAAAGGTTTCACTTTAATGGCTATGGAAAAGGGTTTCCAAAAAGGAAAGATAATTTAAGATATCCGAACACGTTCGGAGTACTTTTTAACAAAATAGCATACTAAAACATTATAAATGCTCTTTTAGGACTCAATACCAATAAATATTACTATATATTTAACTATCAAAATTTAAAATAAATTACCTGAATTTTACAAAAATCGCATTCATAACTGAAATTTCAGCAATATTTTTGAAAAACATCAAAGCAGTTAGAGAAAAAAGTATTAACATATATTAGTAAAAGTATTACTGAAACAAATTAGATGCATTTATCTGGAAAATGTATTAAATTTTTAATTTTTTATTAAAATTTGAAAATATTAGAGCTGATTGAGTAAATATTATAAGAAATGTTACATTTTTTATGAGACCATTATTTAAATAACAAGCTATAACTCAAAAAGTATTCATACAATAAGAAATATTTTAATACATTCTCTAGAAAAGCATAAATATCAGGTTCAAAAAGTTTTATAAAAATACATTCGTAATATTTTGAGTTATCAGACTCGCCATGACAGATTTTGAGCAATTTAAGTGCCTACTTCTGGTAGATCAAAAGACCACTTCCGGTTTTTCTAAATTTATAAAATTGATTGTTACTTGACCTCTAGGTAGTATAGAAACAAAAAAAAGTATTTTTCGTAAAGTCAAAAAATAGCTCTATTCAATAAAATAAAAAACAAAAATATCTGCCTTGACTGAATTTGGTCATTTTCAACGTGTTCGGATACCTTAAATGAGAAATACATAAGAATATTTGCAATTTTCCTAAAACTGTAATTAATGATCATGATGAGGGATAAAGGATAAAGGATGAGGATATTAGGATAAAGTATTTTAGCTTTACTTAATTGAAGAGTTAGCTTCTAAAAACCGGAAGAGTGGCATAGTTTTGTAGGCGCTGACCTTACACGCCGAAATTTGCCAGTTAAGACTCTGCCCCATTTGGTGTATTTCCATGATGCAAAAAATCCACAACGGCAGTGTCGTATAATTATGCGGCATGTTAAAGAACCGTAGAATGCTTGTTTAGCTTGGGTGCTTTCGTCAAATTCAATCCTAGTACGATTTTGCATTATCAAAGCTGAAATGCTTTCTTTTAGCGAGTAAATCGTTTGTCAAGGTAACATTGTAGCAATTGGAATCCACCCATATGAAGATACACTAAAAATTATATTGCTTCCGGAGAACGTATTAGATTTGCGATGGTAACTACCAATCTGCAGCCCCATTTGAAAGAAAAGAAACTTTGAAATGTTTCTTTATTGCTTAATTTCATCACTTAGTCGCATTAATAGAATAATATACTTCTTGAGTGCTTGAAAGCTGTATTCTGAATTGAATTTCATTTGACTTTTCATATGACGTAGAAGAATGAACGAGCGCGTAATCTAAGCAAGAACTCAATCCTGAAATTTCTATACTGCATCAACTTAAGAACATTGAGTCTCACCAGATTTAGCATGTGTCTTCATTTCCTTACCAGTAGATTTTAGTAACAGCTCAAATATGAAAGACTATGGTTCCATTATCTGTGTTGTCGTTTAGCAACTTGTGCCAGATCTGTACGCGGTTCTACTAATATCTTATTTTCTCTTTAAAACAAAATATTTATTTCAACCAACTTTCATCGAAAAACCAAACGTCATTTATGTAAATGAGGTATTTTATATAAATTCGGTTTTCGCGAGTTGTCAACGAGAGTGAAGTAAGAAGTTAAGTCAAGTGAAGAAAAGGAAGAGAGCAAGTGATTGTGACACTTTGTTGTTGACAAGCTGAAGTTGATACGTAGACGTGTGCAAGTACAAGTGAACTTGAAGTTCGAGAATTAGTAAAAGTATTGCAGAGCGTGGAACCTACGGGATGAACAAGCCAAATATAGTGCCTGCAAGTTACAGTGTAGGATCCGCTTACATTAAAGGTACAGGTACTGTGTTCTTAATTAAATAGAAGCTAGTTATTTAGTGTGTGGCGTAGTTGTAATTGAGCTCATTTAAGCTGTCTTAGATTCAGTTGAGGATCAGTAATAGTAGTATTAGGTATCTCACTCCGCAATCTATATTAGTTCTATATCGTTAATTAGAATTGTATTGTGTCTGATCAATATTTGTTAGTAAGAACTAATAAATTACTTAGATTGGAATAATGTCTGTGGATTATTCTATTCCTCCACCCTCTAGCCGGATTTAACAAGTAGACAAGAGGATTGGATATAAGGAATAACCAGAGGTTAGCACAAACTTGAATTATAAAAGTGTGCTATCATCAGTAAACTTTCCTTTTATGCTTTCTTATTTCATCTTATTTCGAATGTATTCTAGTAAATTGGTAAATTTAAATCTGTCAAAATAGCGGCAGAAGTATCCCACACGATTAATATTATTTGAATTTTTTTTAAATAAACGAAAACAGAATAAGTTGACTTTTCGGCAAAATATCTCGATGCCGTAGCAATACTTATCCGTCTAAATGTTTTGGTAATTTTTTTTCACAGTCAATGTTGAGTTCGAAATAAACACAAATATGAGAAAAGTGTACGGTGTATTAAATCTGCTTTATTAATATATGAAAATATGTATACGTGTGGTGTGTGTTTCTTTAATTAACGGATATATATATGTTTAAAAAAACCATACATAGCAGAAAAACAACTCCTTCATCGCAAGATCTTCCTAACAAAAACTCTACAGAGTTGAAATCAGGCACACATGCGTCTTTTGTTCAGTAGAGATATACGAATGAATTTTACGGAATTCGGGGAGGGAAGGATTAACTGAGGGAGAATGCAGGGGTGTTGTAGATAAAAAAAATCGTTCTTGGACTAAAAGACGAGAAGGCTTTAAATTTGTCAAGATCGTATTTTGTTATTATTGAATAGAAATCCGCTAGGATTGGTTTTAGCGGAAAACAAATTCAACATTAAAAACCAATATATTTCGCGACAGAAATTCTGGCATTTATTTAATTATTTATTTTTTTAATTAATTTTCAAGGGTATAAGAAAGTTTTTAAATACAATCAAAAACTTAAGGCGTATGTATCAATAATTAAATATAATAATATATAGACATAGAATATTATCAACTATCCAACTGAATAGGTGAGCAGTGGCTTGTATATATATATATATATATACAATATCTGGCCAAAGTATGCACACACTCTTAAAAAAAGAGGATCTGATATACATTTAAAATAATATTGTTACATAGATCGGGATTCGAGGATTTTATGCTATTAGTCTTAAAGAGAAAAACATTTCTTCATGAGCAATATGAAAATTTATTATCGAAAAATGATCCTTGAAAATGCAGGAGACATCAGTAAAATTTATAAAATAAATCCTAGAAAGTATTCACATTTACTATAGCACTCATACACAACTGTCAGCGACAAAAATACAAGTGTTTTAAAGATTGTTCACAAGATAGACCGTGATATCAGTAAATTTTTCCAGTAATTTCCATTTAGCATCCTTATGCTCAACAACATAGTCGCCAAAAATAATGTCAACTTGGTTCTATCGCCAACATTTCGCCAAGTTTCCATTGAATTGCCATAAATGCACAGAAAGTAATATTAACGTATTGCCTAACAAGATAAAAATTATTTACACTACTTTACGTATTCATTACACAAAATTCGTAACAGATTTTGGTTAGTTGCGATTAAGCAAATCGATCTACCAGGATAAAAGCATCCTTGATATGTGGAATAAAAAAAAATTGATGAAAAATTACACTAGGTCTGACTTTGTTTACACTATCTGACATAAAGATGATCAACGCAGTCTTCTATAACAGCGGTTCTTAGACTTCTGTTCGTCGTTCCTTTATTTAACAACCTTATATCGCGTATTCCAAAGATTTTGTGTGAACATCCTTTCTTGACTCCCAACACATGTTTAATAAGGTTCCTCAATATTCTAAGACTAACTTTGCTACTTATATAAAGTTCCTTAAATACTTCATTTTTCTTTAAAAAAAGCACTAAATTCCTAACTAAAAATAATAAAATAATCTACTTAATTAATATACAATATATATTCTTAAATGTATTAATAAAATACCTTAATGAGGATGATGATGCATTTCTTTTGCAAGGACTGTTGTACCAGGTGTAATATTTGAAATCTTAGTTTTAATGTCGGCTCTACACTTTGCAGACGGTTTCTATACTTATTTTTAAGATAAAAATTCGATTAAGGCATCGAAATGTATGCAATCGTTATCATATTGGTGCGGTATGAATTCAGTTCTTAATATTTGCACAGGTGTTTCTATTTTTTGAACATATTACATTAAAGTAATCACTATATAGTTCCAAACAGTATCAAAACTGATTTAATATTCTTCATAAAAATACATGTTTTAGTAGAGTTTTTCATTAGGAGCAATTTAGTTACCTAGTCTAGGATGGCATATCATGCAGGTTTTTCCACGAGGACTTTCATAGTCTAAAAATAGATAAAGCTTTACATAAAATGGAAGATTTTCGTACACCTCTTAGAACAGTGTTTCTCAAACTGTGGGGCGAGAGTCTCCTGGAGGGGAGTGGCGGGACAACCTTACAAGGGAGGCACAAATATATGGAAAAATCAAAAACAAAAGATTATTTTTTTTTTAAATTTAATTTACGAAAGGAAACAAAATACATCTAACGAAACAAAAAATAAAATACACATTTACACTTATATAATACACTTTTAAAAGTATCGGTACTGCATAATGTGTTTTATAATTATATAACAGTACTAAGGTAAGAACGTTTAATAATTACCATTGACCCTATGAACATGTCATAAAATCATAAACAAAGTTTAATACTTGTCTTAATAATTTGTATGGTTTAAAAATTAAAGTCGTATTGTAGCTTTACATCAAGGTATACTATTACTTAATTTAATAGATTGTTATTGTATGGAGGGGGGCTGCGATGAAAATTGGGTCACAAATAATAAATTTTGAGAATTACTGTCCTAGAAAGATACTAATGACCCTTTGGGGTCAAGAAACCACAGTAAGATCCCGTAAGGCAATGGTTATACATACTCAACCCTGTTCTCTATCCGTATAAAAATTGTTTGTTCAATGTGACTCAGAACACAAAGAAGATGTACATGTATAAATTTAATTTAAATGGGTAGTTCAAAAACAAATTATTACACTTCAAAGCGGTATGCCTTCAGATGCTGAAGTTATGGTCTTTAATACCTTAAATGCTCACAATATACCTTTTCAGTGTACTATTAGCAAATAGTTGGCAAACTTTTTGAAAAGAAGAAGCATTATTGCTTTTCCTTTCCTGCTCCCTTTTAAATCTTTTCATTAGCAGCGTAAATTGTTTTGCATTTCTGCATGTTTTCGTACTATCAAATAATTACATTTAATTCGGTAATGGATTTGGGGTATTTTTAAATATTTAAATCGTTAAAACTCCTTCTGAATACGAAACTCACCTGATGTTGTTATTAATCTTGATAGCAACATTTATATACCTTTGATAAATGAAAAGGTTTTCTAAGAATGTCAGTAAAAAATGCCTCCAATATTAAAATATTAGGAATAAAGTCATTCCTCTATTCCTTGTGTAACAAATTCTGTTAATATATTACTCGACAATTTAAGCTTCGTTATATCTGAAATGATTGCATTATTATTTTACTTCTAAATAAAAAGAGCATTATTTTGTTTATCCAGCAATGCATAATTATATTTAATGCAACTACTATTTTCCTTCAGTTTCCTCGGAATAAAATTTTCGGTATTCATTTCAGAGTAAACTCCAAAGAGTATGAATGAGATTTATTCATTACCAATATTAAACTAAATTTCGAACAAAATTCCTTTTAATATCATAATTATTCATGAGTTTCATTTTTACAATTGATGCAAAGTTTTATCTCTCTCATAATAAAAATAAAAGCTTTGTATGATGTTGTACTAAACTAATTTATGCATAATGTATAATTAATAAATTTTGGTAAAAATTTGTAAAGACCATACATAGATCAGGATTTTATAGATTTTTCCAATAATTTTCAAAAGCATCCATATCAGGGTACTCAACCTTTTTTCCCACCTGACAACGTGTATATGACAAAAATTTTCACCCGGCCGCAACATTAGTTACATGGAAAAAAAAAACAGTTTAAGATCAGAGCCACACTGGAGAAAGTAAAATTGATTAAAATATTTCAACTCTCATTTTCGGTTTTTATTTTAATATTTTATTAACATTTCTATCAAACACCCCCCCCCCCACACACACACAAATGACTTTTAAACATTTTTACGGAGTTATGGATAGTTTCTATTTCCTTTCATCCATGACCAAGTCCATGGCTTACATTCTACAATAAATAAATACAAATTAATAGAAAAATTAGAGATTTGATTGCTTTATTGATGGAATTTCCCACTAAAGTTTTAGTACTTTGTTCTTATATAATAAAACTTTTAGTGCAATGGGTCATGACCGGGCAACACAAAAAAGGCAGCCGGGCGACAAGCGGACCGCAGGTCGCAGGTTGAGTATCGCTTATCCATATGATCTCCAAGTAGCCGAAAATGGTCACCAACATAGTCGTCAAGTCGCTAAAAATAGTCACTTATGTGGTTGCAAATTTTGATTATTATGAGGCTTTACAAGAACGTGCAAAGATAATTAAATGCGTGGTATTGTAAATTTTGTAGCCAATTATGAATAAAAATTTATATGCTGAAAAGTATAGAACTTTGTTTGAAATTCAAAATAAACACAAAGATCATGAATATAGTCTATGTTTTATACATATACATATATAACAATATATAATTTTATACATATATATATATATAATTGAACAACATAATACACATAAAGTACAGCTTTACAGTTTGTGCAATGTGTATAAACAGATGGATTATTTGCAAAATGGGAGCTCGTCTGCCGTTAGGTGGACAAGGGGTACCTGCCCTAGGTCGTTATAATTTATTTTAGATGAATTACATTTATAAGATTGGTCTTAGATAAACGAACAATATGATAAAGAAAACTATAATTGTATTAATTTTGATGGTATATTACTGGCTTATAATTTTATCTTGATGAAAAATGTGGCTTCATAATTTCTTGTGATGTCTTTTTTAAATTCTAAAATGAATTTTGCATATCGAATATTTTTAATCATTTCACATACTGATGAAAATTAACCTTACTTGAATTTTTTACGTGCTTTAGTATTTTTTTGAGAAAAAAATTTATATATATATTAACAAACAAACTTGTTACCCCTTTGAAAATAAATATTGCAAGTATTAAAGTCCATAGCACATTAAACAAGTTATTAATTTTAATTTTTTACTAATTATTCAACACATTAATATATATTTTTTTCTACATGCAAGAAAAGAAAATTAAATTTCCATTTTTTTATGCATAAATATTATTAATATTTACCTAAAATATCCTTTTAAAGGAATTTTTTTCCCTAGATTTAAAGATTTTTAAGAGACTAATCAGGTTGAATGATGTTAAGTAAATGCAAGTAATTTAAACTTATCAATGAATAATTTATCAGTTAAATTTTTTAAGTGAATAGGTATTGTATTATGACCTTGAATAAGTTATCCTTACTGTTTCCTAATAGATGGCACTACCAGGACTACGTGCATTTGATTTTAGATGGTAACTAATCTTCTGGAAAGTACTATAGGTAATCTTGAACTTCAGTTTATGTTAGTTTTCCAAAATGTAAAAAACGGCTTCTTTTGGGTCTAAAAATGTCTAGTTTTGTGCTAAATAAAGCGTATTTGCGGTGAATTTTATTGCATTTTTTATTCAAAAGAATTATGTAGCTGAAACACACATGATTCTTGTTCGAAATTTAAGGTGACAATTTTCTGTAAGAAACCACGTGAAGAGACTGGTTTCAACGCTTCAAAAATAAAGGTTTTGAACTTGGGGATGAAAAACGATCTGGCGCATCGAAATAATTTGAAGACAAAGAATTGGAGTAATTCCTTCATCAAGATCCATGCAGAAGTCCAGCTGAACTTAGAAAATCCATTACACGAAGGGTTTGTAAGGTTTAAAAATGATCCAGAGGCAAGGAAAAATAAGTATCGTATGAGTTGAAACCGAGAGACGTCAAATGACGTTTTAACACAAGTGATCTGGTGCTTCAGCGGCTGAAAAGGAAAGAATTTTGCACCGTAACTTGATTGGCGATGAAAAGCGGATACATAACGACGGCGATTCTCAAACTGTGGGGCGCGCCCCAGAGAGCTTATAACCCTATGTGGGGATGCTAGCATATCAGAAATGTCAAAAGAGAAGATTATTTTAAAATACTGCTAATTTTTTTTACTGAAAGGATCACAAAACAAATATAAATACATTCTGCATAATGGAAAATTCACAAAGGAAAGTAACATAATATTTATCCTATTACTTAAAAGAAACTTGCTTAAAATATAATTTACTTAATATAAAAAATTTAGTTATTATCTTGATAATTTATACGGCTTATAATTAAGATCGTAATGTAGCTTTAGTATCAAAGTACATTTTTATTACATTCAAAGATTTGTTATAGCTTCGAGGGGGGCTGTTGAACGATGAAAATTAGAACTGAAAATTGGGTCGAAATTATTGAAAATTTGAGAAGCGCTGCATTACTATAATTCAAAGCATAAAAGATCGAGTGATAAGTTCAGCGATACTTTAACATCATACGCAAATTCAAACATCTATGGTTCAAAGCTTCTCCTATATGCTAGGTGGGATCAGCAGGATGTAATTCATTAGAGCGGTTCATACCGTTTTAAATTATCACAAGAGATTATTATGGAATTCAATTGATGCGTTTGAATCTAACCCTAAAAGAAAAACTGCAGCTATATGAGCAGAGATACAACAAAAGTGATTTTGTTACATAGCAACTTTTTATCACTTGTTGCAAAACAATGAAGGCCTATCAGGAAACGTTTAAATGTGAAGTTCTAATCTACCTGCCGCATTAACCAGATATAGTTCCTATCGATTATCACTTATTCCGCTCGATATTACATGGCTGGGCTCCCTTGATTGGAGCGCAGTTGTAGAGGAACTCCATACCTTGATATCGAATGCTGAACTAGAACCTTTGGAACAGTCATGGACTCTTTTTCGGGAATGGGATAGTCTTCAGGCCACATAGAAAAGTAGTCCATGACAACCAGGATGTTATTGTTGCAATCTGATGATCACGGAAGTGGGCCTAGGATGTCAAAAGCTATTTCTTCCAAAGGCGCTTCTACATTATACAGCCGCAGTCTTTCTCTAGTGCGTATTCTAGGACCTTTACGTGCATCACAGGGAACAAATGTGTAAAACAACGTTTACACATCGTTTCAGTAGAAATGCTATTGGACTTTTTGTAGGGTCTTCAAAACACCAAAGTTACCTCCAGTTGTAACTTCATGGAGTTCCTTAAGGACTGTTGAAAACTTATCTTTGGAATTATGAAGTGCTATCTGAAAGCAGACTTCCATTTTCGATATAAAATGCATTTTCAGACGAGAAAGTCCAAAAAAGAGCCAGTAAAGCATCGTTGTAGGATGGAAAGGGGCGAGTCTCGCCATCTGGGCTTTCCGTCGGATGACTCTATGAATTTCATAATTGGTTTTATCTCAGGAACTTCCCGGACGCTCTCGTAATTCCACGGGTCTGATTCTAATGTTGATGGCATTGCAACTTCGTGGACTACAGGATCTATAATGCCAAATTTCTTTTCGACTCGTGAGTATTATTTACTGTTTTCCTGATAGGGTCTCCACGAAGGGACGTCTCTATTTCCATCCGCTGATCCTTTTTTGTGGCGAATTTCTACGTCATATTCTGTTAGTCTTTGTATCCACCTAGCTATTTCTAGTTCTAGATTTTTTAAATCCAGTAGCCAGCTCTATGAGGCATGATCAATTTGAAGCCGGAACCTTGACCCTAGAGGTAACGATGGAAGTTTTCCACGGCTGTTACGATTGCAAGCAGTTCCTTCCTGGTAACATAATAATTTCTTTCTGATATGTATAGACACTTACTGAAATAGGTGATGACGCGCTCCTGGCCAAAAATTTCTTGGTAAAACTCAGTTCAGATAGCTTCCATCTGTATCCAGAATAAATTGTTTTTTTCAATTTCAGGATTTGTCAGGACTGGAGAAGATGTTAGTGCGTCCCTGAGCTTGTTAAAGACGTTGTTACACTCGTATGTCGCTATGAATTTCTGTTTTGCCTTGGTCAGCTTACGGAGTGGTCTGGAGATTGATGAGAAATGTTTCAAGAATTTTTGGTAATACGTGCATGAGCCCAAGAAATTCCGGAGCTGGTGAATATCCGTCGAAGAGTATCCATTCTTCCACAGCCTATATCTTATCTGGGTCTGTTTCAACACCTTCC
Organism: Trichonephila clavata; assembly: GCA_019973975.1. Classification (NCBI taxonomy): domain Eukaryota; kingdom Metazoa; phylum Arthropoda; class Arachnida; order Araneae; family Nephilidae; genus Trichonephila; species Trichonephila clavata. The sequence goes on from BMAO01011771.1 coordinate 15,590, forward strand.
GCCGAAATTATATGCCCGAGATAGCTGACTTCACGCCGAAACAGATGAGACTTGGATGGACTTAACTTCAGATTAAATTCTTATTTGAAGTCACTCTAGCTCCTCGGATTAAACGGTGGTCCTTGCGACTGGCTTGAGTGGCTGCCTCCAATTTCAGAGTATATTACAAAGACTTTGTATATAACTTGGACATCTGCCATTCTTACACCCCTCTGTATTTCCCTATACTTCAGTCCATCCACGAAATACTGTAAATAAATTATATTTCACACATTTGCTGGGTATTCTGAAAAAGCTAAGTTTACGAGCCTATCTGTTTCGGAGGATACTTCTGCAAATTTTTTCCGGTTTTATGGTGTCTTGTTTTCCTATGCAGGCGTGCATTGTCGTTAGAGTATTTTTGCCCGAACCGAAGATCCAAAACATTATAGAGGAATTTCAAATTCAGCCGCTCCATACAGGGAAGAGTCTGCAGTACCTCAGAGTATTTTCCTCTAAGGAATGCTACTAGCAGATATGCTTTAACCCCTTCAGTCTATCCATTGACTTCAGAAATTATCTAATATTTCAAAAACGGGAATTTTTGTCTGTTACACACCAGAACACCATCCTTGAGAGTTGATAAACTATTTATTAGTAGATCATAGAGCAAAAGAAAATTTCCTCATAAATTTCAAATTTACATTTTTTTTCTATAACAAACCTTATTAGAAGTCGATTTTCACAAAATCCATTCTAAAAAAATCTCCAGTTTACGCAAAATGCGTGCCTGCTAAAAATTTATAACGTATGTCGTTCTAAAAAAGTTCCGGGATATCTCGTGATGAATGAGTCCCTTTTTTATATATGTATGTGTGAGTTTATTTTAGCTAATTGTGTTACACTCTAATTTCCTTCATAAATATATTGTAAGATATTGATAAAAGTTATTTCAAAACGTAAAGTTTCTATAGAAATTTATTTTCAGCTGATAATATAAAAAATGCATATAATGCCTTTAATTTATCTTTGGATTCTTATTCCGTCAACATTTTTCATAATGAATTTTATAATCGGGCATGCATATTTATACTTGAAAATTATTTATGTTCATCAATAAATAGATTTAAGAATGTAGATTGTAAATCTTATTATTGCATTTAAACAATTTTTTAAACTATAAACCTTAAAAAAGTCAAATTTCTAAAAATCTGACATTTTTCTTGTCGAAGGCTTTTATGAATTGAATCTTATCTTCAAGATCTACTTATAGTTTATTTATACCGATTGTTTACTTTTACTTTAACACTATTTTCCCATATACATTAATGATCCAGATTTCTTAAATATAGTGATATTAGGTACATATATTTTCAGATTTACTTTACCTTGCTACTAAAATTCTATAAATTATGTTTTTCTTTTTCATAAGTAATGATAACAAATATGAATACTGGGTGACATTGCAATTTTTTAAATCAAAAGTATTTGTATTTAATGTAAATATTTGCAAACAAAAATACACTCATCTTTTTTCCAAAGAAGAACTAATTAAAAATAAATTGCTAAAGCAAAAATTCACCAGGTAACTACTTATGACAACGAAAAGACTGCCATGTCTATCTTATTTGTTTTAAGGATATCTCGAAAAAGTAAATTGAAGGACGTTATAATCATTAGTATGATTTTTATTAAAAGTGTGCGTAATAAGATATATTTTTTAAAAAAAATTGTACCATTCTAGAAACTTTTTCTCATAGAATTTGAACTACGGAATTATTTTTTTTTTCTGGACCAATTTTAATCAAAAGTTACATACTATCAAAATACTGATAATGTTTTTTTTATAATATTCAGCTCTAATTATAGATTATATATTTATTACACTACTCTCTTTCCGTTGTAATCAACATATCTCTTATCAGTACAAAAAAAATTAGGTTTTTTCATGTTGTAAAATTTTTATGACCAATTACTTTAAATTAATGACGCCCAATTAATGATTATATATAAGCTGTAATAAAACAAACTTACTTTAAAAAATTGGCACTTTTTGCAAATAAAAAGGTTTTTCAGAAGTTTCAATTGCTGTTTGACATTAAAAATGATTACATTTTTTTATATTTATAATTAATATTATTTTTTTTCACTTCTTTTGTAACAAATTTTCAAACAAATATATTACAAAAAAGAGGCTTAAGTTTAAGATAATGCAATATCTCATTACCTATAAGAAAAAGATTGTATGAAAAGAAAAAGGAATCACACATTTGTATATATATTATATATATATATAATATATATATTTATAAAATGACATCACGGTGGGTCTTTTTTTCCTGCTAGTTAAGTGAAATTAATTACGTATAATTTTTGAGAATTACTTTTAACTTAAAAAAGACATCTGAAGAAAAGAATTCAACAGACAAGAAAACTCCACAAATCTCTAAATTGGTTTTCTCTATGTTGCAGTGACAGAAGTCATATTGCGAGAAGCATGACTACCTCAAAACATGCCTGTTTCAACTCTGACGTAAACCAAATACCTGTCACTTTCCTCCAAACGGCATTTTAAGTTGTAAAGCACGTTTGCAACTCACCCTTTCGTGTCATAACCAAGGTTACATTCACGCTACTTGCCGCCAAGTGCGTGATGTCTGTTCTTTGGTGTTCTAGTATGGAAATGCTATCCACTGTTTTCTAATTTATGTAACTCAAAAACCGAGCACGAAAATTATAATTGAAGTCATATCAATGTTAATTCACATGTCCTCCGATAAGCTAAAATGTCAGATTTTCTTCTTTATGTGAGGATTCATCAAATAGATATTTAGTCTAATAAGAAGTGAGGATAAAAATAAATTAATTTTTCTTGTTTTTTAATTTATCCTTTATTTTAAATCATTTTTTCAATGTTTCATGAAGCAATTAGTTTTATAATATTATTTAATATAGTGAAATTTATCAAAATATTTAACATAGTGATTAGTTTAAAGTAAAAATACAGTTGTGTGTGTGTGTTATAATCTCTTAGTCCTACATCTGCATATCTCTTCGAATATAATTTTGTAGAGCGTTGGACGCTAAAGATTACACTAAGAGTGGAAAATTTAATATTATGTATAATAATTTTTCTGTTTGGTGTAACAGTTATTTATTAATTTATGTTAGATTACATAAAAAACAATAAATATGAGGGTTGATCAAAAAGTAGATTACAAGCCGCAGCATTTGAAAACTTCATACTAAGAAATTTTTCCCCCCGAAGTGGAGACAGATTTTGCTACTTGTCATACTCCCGGTTTGCGGGTAGATAGTGAAAGTTCCCAGATGGTCCAGGAAGATTGAAAAGGTAAGACTCTTAGTAAATTGGTCTCGTTTGGAAGTACAAGCCGTGATTCAATTTTTATGGGCAAAAAATGTGTCCGCGTCTGCAATGAGCAGACAACATGTAGCGAAATTGTGTCACTCTTTTTAATCAGGCAGACGGGATGTCGAAAACCGCAATATGACAGGGAGCTGCCGGACAAGTTCTTCAAAAACAGAAATCAACACGGTATGAATTGAAGAAATGATTCAAAATAATCGACGGCTAACACCTTGTGAAACCTCGTCAGAGCTGGAACTGAGCTATGTACGTGCAGCATATTGTTTCTGATGTCTGCAATATTCCAAGACAGTGCTGTGAAAACATCCCCCTAGGCCTGGCTCAATGTGAACAGGGACCTGATTTCCACAAAGACGGGTTAAACATATTGGTTCTGCGTTGTGATAAATGCCTAAATAGACTTGGTGATTATATCGAAATGTGATAGGCACGTATACCTCTAAATTCCTTTTTTGTATTTTCTGTCTAGTAATAATAAATATTTTTTATTCAACTTGTAACCTTTTTTTGGACCAATCCTCGTATCATTAACAAAGATAATGGGCAAAGAACCATGGAAGGGTTTTCATAGCTACCACATTATTTCCTCACTTGGCCTCTACTGAAGATTGGTGGTCCTTAGAGGGCACTTCTGCTGCTTTGTGCAGTCAGTTACAGTTATAATAAGAAAGGCTACAATTTTTCTTTTTTGTGATAATTATATCATTATATAGTATTTATTGAAAAGATTAATTAAAAATACTATTCAAGTTTTTTACAAATATGAATAGGAATACTGAGTCCCTTATAGTAACTCTTAGTTAGATCTGTACTTTATTGTGACAGCAAAGGAAATATTGTTATTTTTTATTTTTATTTAGAGTGAGGGAACATGAACGTCACACTGTTCAGCTACTCGAGGGCTTTCCGTGACGGACCGCGTAATTTTGAACCATGGTCAATTGACGCGGACGGCACCTGAGCTGGCACCCCCTCTCCTAAATGCCACACCAACGGGAGGACGTTTGAGCTCTCGACAGATTTAACGTGCATCACTTCCCTACACGTGGTCTTCAGTGGTACTGGGCTCGAACTCATGACAGCCTAGCCATGATCCGATACCTTGACCACTTAGCTACATGGACACTATTTTTATTTAGAAAATAGCCTGGAAATAATGTAAATATATGCAGATATTTTCAATGTAATATTAAATTGAATGTTTTACTTTTCATTGCGCTTTTTTAACCCTCTTACTGCGAATCTCGCGATTTGCTCGGGCATAGTACACACATACCAGACATAACACTACACAGCCAGATGATTAATCAGTTTCTTACAGCAAAAACAAAAAAAACGTGTTGTTATTGATCTGATTAAAAATGTATTGTTATCATAAGCTGATGCATCTTTTAAAATTAAATATAATTTCAAAACAAAATTACTCTACGTATATTTTAAAATTTCATATGAACTCCGGCAAAAAATGTATTACTGTATTGTAAACACACATGTAAATATACATTCTTTTATGGAAAAATAATATTTTATGTCAGTTGCAGGAATATTTCTGAAAATTGAAAATGAAGTCTTCTTTCACATATGCACACGCTTATATTGTTCTTTGAAACTTTATTTAATTTTTTCGCTGATGTTTTTCGCTGTTCATGAGAATTCGTAAGACTAATTGAAAAGAATTGAGTTGAGGATACCACTTATTATTCAACTGCAGCTTTTGCAGCTTCGTGGAAAGTTAAGTATTTAGTTCCATTGATTGTTAATAAGTCTTCGTAGGAGACAGCGCCTTTCTTCTCAAACAATGATTCTATTTAGGAAATCGTTGCGATATTTTCCTGCGAGAGCGTGTAATGCTGTACTATCGCAGCCGTATTTGTGACATTATATAACACGAAGCACATAATTGCTAATTCAGTGCGTACGATACATGTGAACTCAGGGTTGCTAACTTGGCGAGTTATCTTGAACGATAGCATTGGTGCTATAGTACGCAATAAATTTATTACAGCATCATGAATAGTTTTTCTTATATAGAGAACAATATAAAGGGGAGAAGATTAAATAAATCCTTCATTTTTAGCATCAATGTTAAATGGTTCGAGATAATTTTTTATATTTTACATGAGAAAAATTTCATGCATTTTGCCGATCTGCAATTTTATAGTTCGTACTCATATAACCTATTTTAAGTATTTTCAAAAAAAATTCTTCTTCTCTTTACTTCCATTTCCCCCCAAATGCACCGATAAAATCTGGCAAAAAATATAAATATTCCCTAAAGCATACTCTGATATCACAGCAAAAATAATCAGCAAAATCTCTTGTTGTGGTTTTCTTACTCTGCGTACAAGAAACCGCACGATAAGGTCAAACTTTTGCAAACAAGTAACTATGTAGCAGGCGTAATAGCCAGCTTTCCCTGGAATAGATTTTTAAATAATATATAAGCTATTCGATATTGCTATCAAATAACATTCACTGTAAAATGGGTATTCTCTATAAAATGCATATACCGAGAAAGATTAAACGTGA
>BMAO01011772.1:0-11211 GCA_019973975.1 Trichonephila clavata
TTTTTAAACTTCCCATTTTCTCATTTAAACTCAAAAATTATATAATTTTTTTTTTTATAAATTGGGAAAACTTTATAAAACTACAGAATAAGTCGCGGAAAATTTTATAGTATTTGGATATATAGTAAACGCGCTTATTCAAATTTTATTGTTTCTGCTATTAAAATTAAATATTTCCACAAGCTCTGTAATAAAAGATAAAATATAAAAAAGTACTTTTTTACAGCTCATCAAAGATCCATTCAATATCATCCTGCTGTCAATTTTATTCCGAAATTGCTAAATTGGTATCTCTCACTCCAACGATAAATTCCTTGAGCAAATAAAAAAATGCAATCTAACCCAAATTATTTCCGCCGAGTTGGGTCATTGAACGTTTTTCACGATCTATTTGGTTGTGAATGCTATGGTATTACACACCACCCAAAAAGAGTAAGTATTCATTTACGACAATTGCATATATCCATTCCGTCGAAAAAAGCTTACTATATGATCTGGATTTCATGTTCATTCTCCACGAGGGTTGCATGCCGAAAGAAATGTGATCTTAAAACCACAAAATAACTCTTTTTAAAGGTTAAAAGTAATAATAAAATTTTTGGAGCAAATAATTTTTGATACTAATAATAATCTAAAAATAATGAATTACTTGAAACTAATACCTTGCCTGAAATGTATATTCATGTGCATCAAGATAAATCTTTTAAATTTTAATAGTTGCTTGAGAAAATTTACATATTATGCACTGTGCTTCCAACGTTTATTTTCCGAGCTAGATAAGGACCCATCAAAATAGAAAAAAAAATCAATTATCTTTAAAATGCTTTGATTAATGTGTATCAAAATATACTTTTTTTTATTTTTAATGGAGCTGAGGATTGGTATTTACCATTGCAGACCTAGTACATCCCCCCGGAGTTGGTGTCACTTTCTAGTGCGGCCCCGTATAGGTGGAATACCAATCACCACAACGTAATTTTGAAGCCCAGTTTCTTCCCCAGAGGGAGGCACCTGAGCTCTAACGATGCGAAATGGAACTAAGAACTTAATTTTGCCGAGAGCACCCGAGTCAGACAGGCCACATAATCATATGACATGGACGTTGTCAATTTTCTGCACCATGGAAATCCACCGACTTGGGTCGGGGTCAAACCCGCAACCTCAGGTGTACAAGGCCAGAGACAAACTAACTACGCCCCCAGCTGCCTATTTGCTTGCATTACTGAGCTGAAATAAGAAAAGAAAACACAGAGAGTTTAATTTCCCCGGGATCTGGTATCTTTTTAATATGGTGCCGTATAGGTGAATATCAAATGCCACAAATTTCAAATCTCACAAGCCCAATAGAGTGGGTCTTCAGTGGCCCAAGAGTTCGAACTTATGATGACCATGACCATTCAGCTACCGAAGCCACGCAAAATATACTAGATAGGTAAATATTGTGATTTCCAAAATCAATTAGGTATCATTTCACTTTAACTTCAGGAGCTAAAGTTCTATTCATTTGATGATTAAATAGTAATTAGCAAACAAAACTAGTTTTAAATAACAATTAAAAGCTCTATAGTGAATAAATGTATAGAGATAACCCCAGTTATTTTGTCTCATTTGTAAAAAAAAAGTATAAAAAAATGATTAGGAACATTTATATTGGTACTTATATATCTTAATTAATGTGAATTCTATTGTAAACGAAATTGCACAATTTTTTCTTCAATTCATTATTGACTAATTACTTCAAAGAAGTCAAACATTCTCGGAAAATTAATTAATACATCTGTAAATAGATCTTTAATTCGCTTTATCTCAAAGTGATTTATTTAATTTGTTCCACATTTGCTACAATGTAAATTTAAATCTTAATTCATTAAATAAGGACTTACGTGCATTGCATATCTTAGTTTTGCGTTTAGAAATTAATCTACTTCTTTGGTCATATCTTAATAATTAAGTAGCTTAAATAATTAAATATCAAATGATCCTTTCTCCGATATCTTCTCGTCTTCAGATAATACCAATAAAATATTTCGGAAGTACTATCTGATGAATGGAACTTCCTGTTTATCTAGGAACATTTCTTCTTTTTTTTTCAAACCGTTCTGAGTTGCTATCACATAATGTTTTAATTAACTGTAGTTGTAAAATATATTTCAGTTTTTATTTAGCATGATTTTTTGGGGGCAGAAAATGATTTAAAATTTAATACCTATGTTCTAGAGAACTAAATAATTAATCACACTTCGCTATGTTCGTTTCTTATCAATTCTTAAGCAACAGTTAATATAAATAAGAATTAAAAAAACAGGGCTAAGAATGTAAATTTTTTTAAGAGGGTCTGTCACGTCCATGGGAACGTATGTTAAATTGCATAAGTTTATGTACCTTTTTGTCAGAAACTAATAACTTCTCATGAATGAAATTTTTACAGTAGATTATAAGTACAATTAATAACACTTAAATGTACAGTTTTGCCTATTTGTTAAAAATTAAAATAATTATGATGTTTTTTTTTTAAAAAAAAACGTTTATTTTTTCTCCTAAAATTTAGTTTGAAAAGACCTTATCTAAAAAGGTTTTTTTAGATATATCTTATTCTTTCCAATAAAATGTGTAAACATGCTAATTGAAACATGCTCACATGCTCACTGAAAATTTTAGAACTATACTTTTATTAGAGAAGAAAGGTACATAAAGTGAAAAAAAGTATTACATTTTTAAAAAACAGCCTGTAAAATAAAAACTTGTACTTTTTGAAGATTTACTTTTTTTAATACTTTCCAAAAGTACCTGAAACATTTTCAATACATTTTGCTTCTACAAAAGAGATTCTATGCTAAAAGTTTCTGTACTATTATAAGTTTCTTATTTTAATTATTTTTAACAATCTAGATTTTTTTATATCTAAGGATGCTTTTGATGGGCTACACGAATCCTACCTGTATCTAATGTTTTCAAGCATTACACATAGTTATATCCTGGTTCAATGCTACAATGTTTTAAGAGCATTTATTTTGCCACATCGTCCATATCGAATAATGCAATAGCGCTATTTACCCCTAATTTTAGAGGTCTTAGTTCCACAAACGTAGATTTTGAAATCACTGACCCAATTATGTTATTAACTTTGGGGTTCTGAGTCTTTCCATGAAGACATTTTTTTAATATTATCAGCTAGATCTCTAAAAAATTTCTTCATTCCATTCATTATGGTATATGATGCGAGTATACGTTTTTAATGATCATAGAATTTTTCGTTGGATTCAAATTATGTCTTTTGAAACTTGCACCATGAATATATACCCAACGGACACGTTTCTCATATATTTTTTAGCTCTCCCCATAATTTTTGTTGTTACTAAAATACTAAAAAATAATTCAATGTAGAACTTAGATTGAAAAAAAAAATTTTGGCTAAATAAATTAGCATTCATTGTCAAACAAAAATGATCACATTTAGCAACAAACCAAAGGAAAAAAGTAACTGTTTTGTGTGAGTGGTCTCTTTCCTTCTTCAAAAGAAAATCATTTCATTTATGTTAAAAAAGATTATACTTATTATGAACAAAACAAATCGCGCTGTCGTCAAAATGTATGCATGGTGAAACACAGTAGCTCCTAGCGTAGCTCATTTGACTCGGAGCGTCAAGGGGAGCGGCTTCCTTTTAAAAGATGAATAAAAATACTTCTTACGATCGTATTTCCATGTATCATATATCATTTTAAACATAAATATTTTTCTTTTAAAATATATAAAAAAGTGAAAATCGATATTTTTTGGAAAATTCATGTTAGTTAAATCTGTCGAGGTTCAAAGTCCTGTCGAAATTCTTGACTCTCTATCCCCCCTTGGATTCACTTAAGTCTATTTCTTCACAGTGCTTCTCAAACATTCTATACCTGCGACCCAATTTTCAATCATAGTTTTCATCGCGCTCCCCTTCCATACGATAACAATGGAATTCAATAATAATATATTTCAAAGTAGAGCTACAATACCACTTAAATTATAAACCGTACAAATTATTAAGATAAGTGTTAAATTTGGTATATAATTTTATAACATGCCACACACATAGGGTCACTCGTAATTATTTAACTTGTTCTTTACTTAGTACTATTAAATTAATTATGAAATACATTGTGCGGTACTGATGTATTTATAAGTGTATTATATCAGTGTAAATGTGTATTTGATTTTTTAATAAGTCATAATGTATTTTGTTTTGCTTCTCTCCAATAAATTTTTAAAAATTTTAAATCTTTTGTTTTTTCGACTTTTTGATACCTTCGCGCCCTCTTGTAGGGTTATCGTGCCTTCCTAGGGGGGCACGGCCCACGGTTTGAGAAACACTGATCTAACAACATAATCGTCGAGATTCAAAACCAACTTAAAAGCCTAAAAAAAAGAATAAAACATCTCAATAGATTTTTTTTCCTTTGTTCGCGGACACACGGGCGTTTTTGGAAATGAGCGGGCCGATTGGCTGTAAGGACTGCAACCAAGCCCAAAATTGACATTGCCGTTAATATTCCTAGATCATTTTACAAGAGATTATGAAAGAAATAATGGCGAAGTCTTGGAACCATGAATATCTCACATCAAATAAAGGAAGTGGAACAAAGAAATTTTTTCGATCCATTGATAAGAGACTATCCTGCCGTAATTTTTATACTAATTACAAAATAATCCAATTTCTAACTGGTCATGACAGCTTTAAAAGCTACTTGAACAAATTTAATTTAGTTCCGTCATCTTCCTGTGATTGTGATATTGGTGGCGAGTAAAATGTAAAACATGTGCTCCTTCTGTGTTCCAAGTTAAAAAGAGAACGAAATATTCTAAGACTATCGCTCAAAAGACTTAATATAAATTGGCCCTCGAATCTTCAGCAACTCCTTTCCACCAGAAGTGCTTTTAAAAGGTTTTGTGAATTTGTTGTAAATATTTGTAATCTTTCATAACCTCAAGGGATTTTTTCCTTCATTCCTTTTTAATGAGTGATTAATACTTACTTTTGTGAGCCCTGTGTTTTACTTTGTGGTGCAAGGCGATTTTATAATTGTTTTCAATAAAAAAAAATTCCTCCCTTTGGCGAGGTGAAGAACTTTGGAGATAGCATGCTGGTTCTGTAGTCATCCTCGGAACTTCATCGTGTTTAAAAATCACGAAGATTGTCACTAGTATCTCTCGTGTTCCCTCACAGTGTGGCTTAAATTAAAATCAAATCCCGTGACTTATAAAGCATTATTGTACGAACACTTGATATCAAAACTTAATCTCAATAACAAAGCTAACAGCTTCAATTTATGCTGAAATTTTAAAAGTATTTCTGTCACTTCCTGCAATTCCTTAAAATAGTATGTATAATCAAATGTAAAAGCTAATATATATATATATATATATATATATATATATATATATATATATATATATATATATATATATATATATATATATATAACTGTTCTAAATAAATAAAGCAACAATTCTTTTTCTTGTTCGTGGCGTTTTTATGAATAAAAACCGAAAACACTTTTGAATGGACACAAGTATTTTAGCAATGCTTCTGATATTTTTAAAACAACATATAAACTTAAGAAAGACTGATTTTTACGAATGATAAAGTCAGAAATTTAATATATCTTGGATAAAGACTTTAAGGCTTGCTTTACAGTAAAAATTTGAGTGTTTCTTTAAATATCATCTGGATAAAAAAAAAACTTCCTAAGATTTCTTTTTTCATAAACAATTTTTTTCAAATAATGCTTTTGTAATCCCGTTGATAAAAATCAGGATTATTGTGACCTACAATTCTGATTTATGAAACATAAATTTGTTGGAAAATAATACTTTAAATAGGATTCGTTAATAATACATCATTTAGCCCATTTAGTATAGCTTGTTTCCTACTAAATCTGAAGCAATTTTGGAATTTAATCATTCCATTCGATTCGCATGTGAACCTTTGGATGGGATTAGCGAATAACGGAGACACTAATCGAAGATGACATTTACAGTTGGACTAAGCCTAATAGTGTTGATCCATATAAATGTAGCAGATTAAACTAGACATTTAATACGTTTTCACTTCCAGTTCAATACTACAAATCATCTGTATCATTAAACCACAACTCTATATCTAAGAATTTGAGTGTTATTGCATTATTTTCGAATATTTAAAGAACCTCGCATTTTAGATCCTTACGATATCACCATCAGATTAATGTTCACATATAGTTTGCAATTATTTAAGAAGTTATGTAAATATAATAAATGTAAGTATATAAAAATCAAGGCTAAATATTGAAAAATTAACCTTTTACACGCCCAATGTTCCAATATTTGAACATCAATTTTGAAATTTTCTGAAAAATTCAATTTTATTCGTATTGTTCTGTAAAAATTATTTTGAAAACAAAAGATATGGATTAATTTTTTTGAAATTGGAGTTCTGTTGCTAAAGGTAAATAGTGAGAGACAAAATGAGATCTCTGAGAAAAAATTCTAAAGTATGCACTTTTCTACCTTTTATCGGGCAAAATTCAAAATTTCATATAAAATCAAAATTTAAAAATACTTTTTATTATTTGGTAAAAGTAACTAAAAATGATCATTTTAACTATAGACTGCAATATATCATAAAAAAATATCGTTTTTGTTTTTACTCTCGGTTTTGAAATTTCAATGTTCCAAAAATGGAACATTGGCGTGTAAAGGTATACTTTTTAACACAATGCAGTTATTATGTTTACAGTTCACTGAAGAGTGGGAAAAGATTTCTGAAAGCTAAAAACTTATAGCATGCGTCGGAAAAAGATATTCTATGACTGACTTTAGTTTCGGCTCCCTCTCTCGACTTCCCTTTTCCCCACTTCCAATCGTTTCTAGACAACCAACCTCAAGTGAATTTCTCAGCTGCCGCAAAACTGCACGAGCGTTTGTTGATAGTTAGATGTTGCGTATATCTTATTTAGAGAGGAACGTCACGTAATAAGATATAATATTATTTTGTGTTACGTCAGTTAGTGAATATTCATTACGCTAATAAAATGCCTCATTCAAAGCCATTCCGGACTGTAGAAGAGGCTTTGGAATATTTTTATACACTATCAGATGATGAAGAACCTATTGATATTTGTCAGTTTCCCCTAGAAGAAAGTGGGTGTTTGACTGACGATGACGATACTTTTCACTCTGTTTTACCAGAAGATGTTTGTGGCAAAATCGAAATTTCTGCAAGCATAGATGATGATGAAATACCTCATGAAGGCATGTTTGATCCTGAAGAACCTTTTTTCAACCTCAAAGGGAATGCCGAATTTGAAGAGAAAACTCAAGTCAAATGAAAGAAATGTTGAACTTTGTTGGAGAAAAAAGGTAAATTTTAACAAAATCTTAAATACTAGCAGCACTGAAAATATATGTGAAAAATTTCCCGAGTTAGTTACCTTGCCTCCAATCTTATAAAAAATGTAAAATGAGGGAATGGGATGTGTCTATTTACTCGACAGATTTCTTGGAACATATCAGCCTCTGTTTAGAAACTAAAAATGGTATTTTAATCTATTTAGCCATGCGCTATACATGGCTGTTGTGGCTGGATGGATATTACATTTACAGTTGCACAAGGTACGAAGGCAAAACAATCCCATCTCAATTTCCGTGGAGAAGTAACTTTAAGTTTGTTTCGCATAAAACCGAAAATTCATTCTGTACCAGGACCTCGCATTCATAGCTCTAATACTTTGGGACAGATGTTCATTAACTTCTTCCATCAACACAAGGACGTTGTGCTGTATGTCAGAAAAACACAACGAAAAAAGGCCTCAATTGGAAAAAAAGATTGCTTTAGAAATGTTTTCCTAGCTATACATAGACAATAAAAATAGTTTAGGACATAAAAGAATACATAAGAAAAAACAATAATATATTTTGTCTTTATTTCTCATTTTTAAAAAATTTGGCAAATGTGTTTTTTTTTTTTTTTGCTTTATTATACTATTAGCTTTGAGAATTTTGATATGAAGGTTATTTGTTTATTTCTTTGTCCTACTGATGCTTTCCTTTATTGAGTAGTGTATTTCTAAGTTTCTAATAAGTGATTGTAATTCTATGAAATGTATAAATTCCTGTTTATAAATTATATTTTCAACTTAATCTGTTTTATTTTGGAATTATATTTTAAAAGTTTACTTCAGGCGTGGCGCCAATAGGGGAACACGCATCGGGGAACCTACCCCATCGGGATACGTTTAAAAACTCATCAGGGGAAAATGATAGATTTTTCTCGTTCACCACGGAAATTTTAGTTCTTTCCCCATTTTATTTTTTTAGATTTTTTAAGGTTCATTTCAATTGTTTGTTGGTATCATGCCCCTACCCCTACAACGGGGGGGGGGTGTGAATGATGGAACCCGGTTGTGAAATGTTTAATGACACCTCTGGTTAAGATACTACTTCTTAAAAATGTATATCACAGACTGATTTTTGAATTAAAATGTCATTGGTCATACTCTTAAAAACATGTGAAAAACTAAATGGTACCCGCCAATGTTACAGTTTTAAAACATGCTAAAAATCTTTAAAAAAAATTTTTTTTCAATTTTTTTTTTCTTTTATGATTTTATGTTTCAATTTTAATTTGATTTTTATCAAAATTTGATTTTTGTTACCTTTGAATCAATAGTGCAGCATTTAAAAGGTTAAATTGTAATTTGAATAATACATTTGTTTCAAGCGAACTATTTTGGTGGAAATAAATATTTTCCTGTATCGTTCTATAATAAAATCGTTCTATAATCTTCATCATATCATTGTATTAATTAAAGCATTTAATTTAAGTATTTTAACTCGTTTTTGAATACTACAAGATTTTGGGGATTAATATTTTTCTCAATGAATTTTATATTTTTCAAGCAAAAATTTTAAAGTCTCTCAGTATTAGATAATTAAAGTAATGCTTTCATTCCGATTGAAGTTCATCATCTAACTCTAAGCTTTTGATAAAACTTTCGAAAAAAAATTATTATTAATGTGTATAGTTGATTAATTTTATTAGTCTTTAATCTAAAATTGGAAAACAACTGTTTTTAATAGAAGTGTACAATTTAAAAACGTTTCTTCTCTTAAAAATCATTTGCAAATTTTTGAGAAAATATTTTTTTGTACATATGTATTTTTAAATAGATTTATCAGCTGAGAAATAATATAATACGATATTTCATAGTTTTCTTTCATTTATATAAGCTCATTTATATTAACATACGATTTCTAAATACTAGAGTATCTTGCAAAGCATCCTATTTCTTCATCAAAACTATTTAAAAATTCATTTAATAATGATTATAAAAGTATAGTTTATAATACAGATTTTATCAACCGAAATGATTATGAGAGTTCTTTTTATTATTATTTAACAAGGATAAGTGAAAGGTTAATTTGGGGAAGTTATCACATTTAAGTGTTTTTCTATTAGTACATTGAAATGACAAGACATGAAAAAAATACACTGTTTTTTAATATTTAATTGGTTATGTATAAAGTTAATTCTCTTCTTAGTAGGAAAATAAATAAGAAATTTAATGTTAAAGAAATTCATTTAATTGGCATGTTCTCCCATATATGGGGGAAGATGCCACCAGTCATGGCGTAAGATACAACAACACCACAGTAAATAAAAAATAAAGCAAACATTACGAAATTAAATATTAAGTTACAATAACTATAGAAAAAAATTAATACTTTCATAATTAGCTTTCTAAAAATAACAGCACAGGTTCGAATGATAGCCTACACAACATTTCACTCAGTGCAAATGATTATCATTGCAATCTTTGTGCAACCATTTGTTGCATTCGATGCACTGAATCCAGTGACACTTGGAACCTTTTTAGCATAAACCTACCCTTTATACACAGCACAAAAATCTCGTCATCATTATCTTCATCAAAACTGTCACCACTTGTATCTAGAGGATTTTCTTCGCTTGAGGACGACAAACTGATTCGTCTCTTTCTTCTGTTTCTTCGAAAGTTTCTTGTTATTTGTTTTGACCTTATCCGTGCCTTTTCTGGCTTTCTTTGGTTCTTTTCCCGCATAGTTTCTCTCCTCTCTGATTCAGTTGAGATTCAGTTTAATTAGATTCGTACGTTGGTTTGCATTTTCTGACCAGAGGAATAGGGCTTTGCTCCCCTGTTCTGTGCTGGTGGAGGCAACCGATGGTGATAGACCACTTATTATTAATTGCATTTAAGTATTAATTATAATAATTCTTATTAATTTAATTTATATTTTATACAATAATATACAGTATTAAAAAAATTTAAAGTTATCTCATTTATTTCTGAATCACGTGGCGTCTTTCCCAAGTATAGAGGAAAATTCCACACACTTATTGCCTTATTTGCTACAGTGTTATGGCCTCCTCTGCATGCATCTTACATGTAACATAACGCGTAACTCGTTTATATTGCTAATTTAAAATAACAAGTATGTTTATAAACTTTAAATAGGAGTAACGGAATATTATATAAATCGTACTCACCACTTTAAATGCTCACGAGATCCAAAAATAACACCAATTAAAGACGATTAATTTAGATAAACTCCCAAGCCACACTTAATGTCGGATGAGACGCTTCACAAAAGTTGGCCCAGTATTACTATCTATAGACTCATATAAAAGGACTATTAACAAGCTGGCATCTTCCCCCGAATTACCTTAAATGATTCACTATTTTTCTACTCAAAACATACTTGACGTCTAAAATTGTTCTCTATAAAGTTTTATTGAAGGAATTCTTATTATAGATATTAGTAATTAAGGTAATTTTTTATTCGTATAAATCGTTAACTTGGCCACTGATTTTAAACAATAAATAAGCATGTAATATAAGTAATTAATCACACTTATTATACTTAAAAATATTTAATTCCTGGCTGATGGTGGAACAATTTCATAATTAAAACTACAATCTTCTGAAAAATTTTAACACTAATCTTTTTTTAAATCAACCTCTTTTCTCTCGAAACTATTTATATCGTACTAAGGAAATATAATATTTCAATAAATTGTTCAAACTTTTGAAACTCGTGAAGTAAAAAAGACATTACTTAAATAAGTTAAGCTAATCTTAATATTCTGTTAAAAAATGATGTAGAAGATATCTATTCGTATTTGATTTCATAAAATCTCGCATTATGTGCAACTT